>JAQQPU010009518.1:0-32554 GCA_029168905.1 Artemia sp. Kazakhstan ARC1039
AGCTTGAAATTGCATCTTGAATGAAACAATTGTAAGTGTTAATTTGTCACTATTTTTTTTAATAAAACAGCATAGCTGGGTTATTTACTGCTTAGCAGCATATATGCTGCTTAGAACAAATTAACTTTGAAAATCTTTTGTTATTTTTGCTGGACTAGCTGGACTAGAATATATCTAGTCCAGATTGATGCACAGGAAGCTGTTTCCAAAGGCATACCTCTGTCCCTTTGATTTTAAGAAAAATTCAAATTTTGATGAAAGGTAGAAAACTGCTTCTGCAAACCCATCTTACAAGGTAAAAAGAGCAAAATGCATAATACCTGAAGTGACAATCTTGCTTCAAGTGGCATAAGAACGTATCTTCTGTATATTCCTAGCCACTCTGGTATAAGTGGTAATCATCAGGTTGATGAAATAACAAAAAAATGCTATAAATATTGACCAGCCAAGTGGGAGACCAATCCCTTGACTTACTTACTTGACTTAAGGCTCCTGCCGAGGGTTCGGCGTACAGAACGATGAGACTAGGCACCTCCAGGTCTTCTTCTTCTTCTATTTAACAGCAAGCGGGCTTTTCAGTAAAACTATTTAGCCCTTTTCCTTTTGCTTCACTCTGTGGGCTACAGAGCTACTGGTTTGATTGCCTCATATTTATTATATATATTCAGATATCTTTCAGCAGATCTTTCGACTCTAGGAGTTCAAATATAAGATGATAGATGTCGATTTCTATGCTCTGTGTGCAGGTATAGTTGGCTAGGCTCTTAGCTGATAGTGGGATTTTGTGGTGTTTAAAGTATTTTAACAGTTTAGAAAGCAAGGTATGTTGTGCAGACGTCAGCATATTACATTCAAATAGGCAATGGTCAATTGTTTCATTATTCATATTACAATGCCTGCAAAGAGGGGACAGGGGAATTGAACCACTTGAATTAGAAATCTTATATGAGAATGCAAGGAAATTTAGTCCATTTGTTCCAGAACGAATTCTATGATAAATTTTAGAAAGATACTTATTGGGAAAGGGGGAAAGGCTAGGATTAATCTTATTAAAATTAATATCTGATAGCCTCCATCGGTAAATGTCTCTAATTGGGATTGGTCTCCCACTTGGCTGGTCAATATTTATAGCATTTTTTGCTATTTCATCAACCTGATGATTACCACTTATGCCAGAGTGGCTAGGAACGTACTGAAAGTAAGTTTTTATGCCACTTGAAGCAAGATTATCAATAATACTGTGACAATGTTAAGTGTCAATGTCCAACTTATATTGAGGAGCTGAGGCCAGCAACTCAAGGCTTGATAAAGAGTCGGAATAGATGATAATATTATTCGAATTTTCAATCAAAGATTGGTTTTGCTTAAGGTGTTCTAATGCCATGATTATGGCATTTAACTCAGCAGACATTATAGATAAATTATTAAATAACCTCTCGCCCATTGCAATTTTCAGGTGAGGAAGGGAAACACCACTTGCAACCTTCTCATTCATTTTTGACCCATCAACAAATATTTGGAAGTGATTTTTATAGGTAGTTGTATTAAGTTCTGCAAATTTTTTCTGGACAAAAGCAATTGGGGTTAAATCTTTATTCTATTTTGAAAATTCAGTATTTATTATGGGAAATGACCAATTCCATGGATGGGATTGGGGGAAAGTAGGTGCAATAGACTTTGCTGGTACAGGGAACTTCTTTTGAATATTGGCATACTCATCTGCAATACCTCTATACATGGCTGGATTTCTTAACCAATTATGTAATGTGTGTGAGCTATTTGATTCAATTTTTGTAAGATGTTTTATCAAGAGAAAGCTACGTCTCTCCCTTATTGTTGTTAATCCACTCTCCATAAGCAGAAACTTGGTGCTTGTGGGTTTCCTAAGACCAAATATGAGACGTATTATATCATTTTGTGTTGTTTCAATTTTTTGCATCTGGGTCTTTGCACATGCACCATAGACAATGAGCCCATAGTCAATATGGGGTCTTATTTGTGATTTATAAAACTGGAGTAAGGTTTTCTCCTTACAACCCCAGGGTGTGGAAAGAAGTCTTTTTAGTATATTTGCTTTTCTATAACATTTTTTTATTGTGTTTGAAATTTGGAGGTGGAAATTAAGTTTTTGGTCAAGCATGAGACCTAGGTAATTAATATTATTATCTTCTGGAATAGTTGTTTTATTTAGAGTTAGTTTTGCATTAACATGGTTTCGCTTCCGGTGAAATTGGATTATTTTTGACTTGGTGGGTGCAATGGGTAAATCTGAATGTTGAGAGAATTTTTCAAACTGGAAAAGTGACTTTTGTAGATTTGACTGTGCTATCTGAAAGGTGTTGCCAGATGACCATAGAACCAGATCATCAGCATATTGTAGATTCGTGTGGGGTAGGTTCATGTCCCAGAGATATAGGGCAAATAGGAGGCAACTGAGGACTGCTCCCTGAGGTAGGCCTTTGGATATTGTCTTTTGGGGTGAAGAGGCTGAACCAACACAAACAATGAAACTTCGCACTTCTATGAAGGATTTAATAAAGGATACTAGCTTAGGAGGTACTCCAAGGTTTGCAAGTTTATTTAAAAGGATTTGGTGGTTCACATTGTCATATGCTCCTTCAAAATCTAGGAAAGCTGCCACTAGGATATTATTTTTTGAGAAAGATTCATTTATTGCATTTGTTAGCAAAATGAAAGCATCTGTTGAGGAGTGGTATTTCCTGAATCCAGTTTGAGTGTGTGGGATCATGTTATTTTTCTCAACAAACCAGAGGAGTTTGTGATAAATCATTTTCTCCATTATTTTCCCCATCACAGGTGTAATCATTATGGGCCTATAAGACTCAGGGTTATCTTTTGGTTTATTTTTCTTTAGGATTGGTAGGAGGGACGAACATTTCCATATATTGGGGAACCTAGAAGATGCCCAAGCGTGATTATAACAATTTAGCAGTTCTTGTTTGTATGAAGGTGTGAGATTCTTTATCCATGTAGGGTGTATATTGTCATAGCTGCTGCTAGTTTTGGACCTAATATGATGTATTGCATTATTCAATTCCTGGATTGAAAATGGATTAGTTATGTACTCGGATCCTGGGCGTGGTTGGTAACTAGGGTTCATAGGAATTGTGGACAGTTTGCTTTGATTATTTGATGTTAGCTTATTAACAAAAAGAGTTGCAAATAGGTTAGCCTTTTCATTATCATTGTCATAATGGGTATTATTATGTATAAGCTCATACAGGAGTGGATTGGGAGAAGTCTTTTTCCCACATATGTGGCTTATGACTTTATGTATAATTGGCTCATGCGTTTCTCTGGAGAGATTATTTGCAAAATTATTCCAGTATTTATATTTAGCATCTATTATAGTCCTTTTTAGATTAGATTCTGCTTGTAATTTTTTTAAATATGTAGTACGTGTTGGTTTTTTTATGAATTCTGTCCTAGCTGCCTTTTTTATCCTCCATTTATTTAGGCACTCATTTGTCCACCATGCTTTAGGAATTTGTTTAGGGAATGTTTTCTTAGGTGTTGTCCTGGGGATAGCACGATTAGCTGTATTTATTAGTATGATGTAATGATGTAATGATGTCAACGCTTCAGCATGTGTGTCAACTGTTGTGTTAGAAATGCATGAACTTTGGTTGAAACTTGTAATTTCATCATTTAGCTTATTTTGGAAAATAGGCCAATTTGCTTTAGTGTTGATATATTTGGAGGTATGAAATGAAGTTTCAGCAGGTTCATTTAGGGAGCAAACTATAGCAAAGTGGTCTGTACATAGACTATCAATTTTATTTATGTAAATTTTGTTCAAAAAATTTAAAGACACAATTTGTAGGTCAATTGTGGAGAATTTGCCACTTTTGGGGTTGAAATATGTATTCAGGTTTGGAGGGGTAGCAACAGCTAATTCATTTTTATTTGAAGTCATATGCTCAATAAATTTACCAGCTTTATTTGCTGGTTTATTCCCCCACAAAAGGCTGTGGGCATTGAAATCACCACAAATAATGATATTTTTTAACATATTAGAATTATTTATATAATTAAAGAAATCCTTGGCATCTGTAGTTTGGCCATTAGGGTTATAAAAGCTTATTATGTAGGTTTTTAAATTATTCAGCCAAACACTTATACCAATTACATCAACATCATTTTCAAAATCTGGAAAATTGATGCCACAGAATTTTGTATTATTATTAACTAATAAAGCTACACCACCTCCTTTTCTCTCTGAAGATCTATCCTTTCTCAGGATAGTATATCCCAGAGACTTAATTTGTTGATTTTGGGTTAAATGAGTTTCCTGGAGGAAAGCAATATTAATGGAATTATTATTCATAAATGATATTAGTTCATTTAGCTTATTTTCTGTGAGTGATCTTACATTCCATTGGAGTATTGACAAATGTTGTGTTGTTGATTTATTCTTCATATAACTGTGTATCAATGTTCAGCTTTGTTAAAAGTAAAGCAAGATCTTTTTTTATTTGAATGAGCATATCATCTGGGATGTAGATTTTTGCCAATTCTGCAATAATTTTTGTTTTCTGTAGTTGATGTATGTTCATGGCCTGAACTGCATTACAGTTTAGAATGAATAAGCATATATTTGGGGATTGCATTTTTGGTAGTGCATCCTGTTTGTTGGTTAAGGGATTGATTCCTGGTAGTGTTTCTGGTTTGTTTCTTCTTGGGAGGGAGGGCCAGGCTGGCCTCATCTCACCGGAAAAGGAGGCTTGTTGGCTTGGTGATTCCTTCTGATAGGGATTTGAGCTAGGGGGCTTAGAAGATGGTGTTTTATATGGGGTGCTTGATGCATTGGGGGCATTTGACTTGGGGGTTTTGGTTGGTTTCATTACAGGCTTTATTTGGTATTGTTGGGCAGCATTTGCTTCCATTGCTGCAAAGGGGTATGGGATGGCCTTCTCTGTTGATATTTGGAGTGTTAGAGCTCTTTTCTTGTATGCAGAGCATAATGATTTATTTGTAGATTCATGTGGGCCTTTGCAATTGATGCATGTAGGCTGAGTGTTGTTGCAAGTTGTCAGCTCTTTAGGATGGAAAGATTTACAATTACTACACTCTTGGAGAATTTCATTGCATTTGTTTGTCGTGTGTCCCAGTTTGAAACACTTCTGACACTGAATAGGCTTAGGTTTGTATTCCTTGTGTGGTGTTGATTTGCCCAAATAGGAATAATTTTTCTGGGATATCAATTTTATTCTTTAGTGTGAATAAGAAAGATCTACTAGTTTTTAGGCCATTAGAGTTAGGTTTTCCAAGTTGGGTAACATCCTCAACTGGGATTGTGTTTCCAGCCCTATCTGAGAGGCCTTCTTTTAACTCCTGAGTAGATATCTCTGGGGGAACATTATAAACTACTATTTTTGTTGGTGATTGTTTTGGGTTCCAATTAGATGCAATAATTGGGGTATTCAGAAGAGATTTAAGGTTAATTATTGTATCTGCTGATTTCTGATCTTCTACAGCTATTAGCAGAGATCCATCACGGTTAATGTTAAGAGAGAACATTGATTTTAGCAATTTAAAAATTGCAACTCTTATTGCAGTGATCATTTTTATTTCAAAGGGGGTAGTGGGAGTAATTTTAAGGTAAATTCCTAAGTTTTTGGAGGGAGAATCTTGGGCAGGGAGGGGGGAAATGCTTTTAATTGGGGAGATTTTTTTCCTTTTTTTAGAACTTCTAGAGAGGACCTCTTGAAACCCATTATCATCGTTTATGGTTACATTAGCCCCTACACTTATCATTGTCCTATTCTCCGAATTGGAGCTATCATTAGAACTTTGAGATAGGGTGCTTGACCAGCCAGGATGGGTATCTTTCACTATGACACTTTCACTGGAATTTGATTTGGGATCTGGGGGGACTTTTTTTTGGAGGACTTCTAATCATTGCCTATTGGAAAAAGCTTTAAAACACAAAAATAAAACTAAAAACAAGAAGGGAAAATAGATGATATCAAACCGTCTGCACTATACTATGGGGAGGATAAACACCACAGTATAGCCCTGAGGAGGACTTGAGCAGAATTGGTTTGGTACAACTGCTGATTAGAAGAGATAATAATCACAAGAAAATATATTTCGATTTTCTTATAAGGTTGCTGTTGCTGATATCTTTCCTATTTATTTCATGTTTTCATTTTTGTTTTTTTTTATAAATTTGTCATGATAATACTCCAGGTTGACCTATCGCTTGCCAGAATCGCAGCTTCTTCCACCGGGATGTGGGCTTGGGTGAGGAATTCATCCGCTTTGTCTTGCCACCTAGTGGGTGGGCGTCCTCTGGGTCGCTTCCATCCGTGTAGGGTGGGGTCGAAGTCGAATGCGACCCGTGCTGGGGCGTCACGTGGCATGCGAAGGAGGTGGCCGTACCGCCAAACAGTACGCTGGGCGAGCTGCGTCGAGAAAGGAGTTTGAGCCGTACGTGACAGGAGAGTCTGGTTGCTAACGAAGTCAGTCCAGTGAAGTCTTTCGATTCTTCGGAGATGTTTTGTCTGAGCGACATCGACGGCGCTGAGGATAGATTTTGCAGCTGGCCACGTCTCCGCTCCACACAGCAGGATGGTGCTGACTGACGCATTGTAAATGCGCATTTTGGTAAAGCGGCTTATGGTTGGCTTTCGCCAGATGCTGCAAAGCCTCCCAACAAGTGCTGAAACTTTGGCAATTCGATATGTAAGCTCTTTTGTGATCAAGCCATCATTCGACAGAATAGATCCCAGGTAAGTGAAGTCTTCAACCACATTTACTCGGTTGCTTCCGATGTTGACTTCCTTTACAGTAGAACGGGACGTGGGGGGCTCAAGGAGCATAACTTTGGTTTTCTGCCAGTTGATCTTCAGTCCAACTTTCGAGGCTTCTTCTGAGAGCACCTGGAGAGCTTTGGTGATCTTTTCGACGGTGCTTGCAACTAGCGCTATGTCGTCGGCGAAGTCAGCATCAGAGAGTAGCCGGTCTCCGAACTGAAGACCAAACTGAAGGCGATTCGTCGTGCTGGTCATAACATGGTCTATGACGCAGTTGAAAAGCTCGGGAGCGGAGGCGCAACCTTGCCGGACGCCAGTCTTCACCGCGAATGTGGGACTGCGTCTTCCATTGACTTGCATGCAGCTTTCCGTATCCTCATACAGCTTTTCAAAGAGTGAGCAATATTTCTTGGGTAGACCCATATTTCTTAGTATCAGCCAAAGTGAATGGCGATCAACAGAATCGAAGGCAGCCTTAAAGTCCACGAATGCGATGTACGCTTTTTGGTGGAACTCTTGCGTGTTCTCGATCAACTGGCGTATAGTAAACATTTGCTCCGTCGTCAACCTGCCGGGCATGAATCTGGCTTGCTGGACTTTTCTCTTTCTACGCAAAAAAGGTGGAACACCTGTCCAGGAGTGACATGGCGAAGAGTTTACCAGGAACGGAGAGAAGCGTGACCCCATGATAGTTGGAGCAGATTTGACGGCTGCCCTTACGTTTCCAGAGCGGCAATATGATGCCAGCACGCCAGTCATTCGGTATGCTTTCTGTCGTCCATACAGCTGAGAAGATTAGCTGGAGCCACAGAATCATCGCTGCACCCCGTACTTGAGGAGTTCTGCAGAAATACCACAGACGGCGAGGGCTCGATTATTATTTAACCGTTTTACAGCATTTTGGATCTCAAAGGTGGTAAACGGTTGCAATACGAGGTCGGAAGTAGCCTCGGGTGTGGTCATTGCTGCTTGAATCAGATCAGGTGCGGGATGAGCAACTGCCTCGGCATTCAGAAGCGTTGAGAAGTGACTGCTTCAGGTAGAGAGTTGGCCTGCATCGTCATCCAGCATGCTTCCGTCCGCAGACAAAACACGGCTCACGGTGGAAGTCTTCCCTTCCGTCAGCTCGCAGAGGTGTTTGTACAGGGAGCAGGTGTCTCCTTTTCTTGAGGCATTTTCAAGATCGCTGGCTTTCCTGTCGACAAAGGTCTTCCTATCACTGTGCAGTAGGCTATTGCGCAGGCTATTGAGTCGTCTGTACTCTGGCATATTCTTTGCTAAGCGGGCCTTCCGGCACAGCTCGATTACAGACAGAGTCTCCTGGGATATCCAGGGTTTATTCTTGTGTCTGCTGCGGCCAATGGCACTGCCAGTAGAATCGAGTATATTATCTTTGAAAGACTTCCAGGCTACGTCAGGGTCGTCCAGAACTTGGAGGCAGCTAAACCGGTTAGAGATATCAAGAGCATACTTCTGTTGCATCTCAGATGTAGCCAGACTACTCAGATCGAGCTTGGGAGGCCATCTTTTTTGTCCTTGTGCTCTCAGGCGTAGCCTGAATGTGGCAACTACCATCCTATGGTCTGTGTTTCCAAGCTCGGCCAACCTATAAGTCCGGCAATTTGTTATTTACAAAAGCCAGCGGCCCGAGATCATAACATAATCGATCATCTTCTTTGTCTGGCCGTCGTTACTATACCAAGTGTATTTGTGTATATCTCGTCTCTGAAAGAGCGTGTTTGATATGACCAGATTATGCATATTGCAGAGCTGGAGGAGTCTTTGTCCATTGTCATTCAGTGAATCTGGAGTCACAGGGCCGAGAACACTTCTCCACACGCCCTCCCTGTCATTTATCGTCGCGTTAAGGTCTCCCAGAAGAGTGACGATGTTGTGGGGTGGGACTCTAGACAGGGTCGCTGAGAGCTCCGCATAGAACTGATCCTTCACTTCCGCAAGACTCAGATTGGTGGGAGCATAGCATACAATAATTGCCCACTTTCTATGCTTGTGCTGGATCAGAGCCATCAGTATTCTATCTGAGATTTGTTTATAGGAGAGAAGGCATCTCTTGGCTCTGGCGTTCAGCACGAGGCCTACACCATTTGTCTTGCTTTTTGGGTCACCAGACCAGATCAGGTGATACCCTTCATCAATATCCTCGGACTCTCTTCCGACAAGGCGGGTTTCCGTAAGGCCAACCACAGCTATATTGAAGCGTTTTACCTCACAGGCAAGCATTGATTTAGCTCCAGGAAAGTTGAGTGTGAGTACGTTCCAGGTGGCGAGTCATATTCCACCTTCGTCAATAAGGTTCATTCGGTGGTCTGAAATCGGTCCAGGGACATGCTGGGGTCGTGGAAGGTAAAGGGGGGGGGAGTAGGTCATTCGAGGCAGTATCATCGTTTTTCGTTGCAGTAAAATTTTCAGGTGGAGGGTTGCAGGCCCAACCGACCCTAGGCCTGGGATCTAATTAGAGCTAGGACTTGCCTAGATACTGAGAGTCCCTGGGGTGGGCTCCACCCACCTCATAAGGTTGAGGCTGCCCATTAACATGGAGATTTTAGTTAGGGGAAACCCCATATCCAGAGGCACATGGTCAGCAGACATAGTCTGCCTTATTCTGGACTATCAGATATTATGTTTAATAAAAATAATCCTATCCTTCCCCCCTTTCCCAATAAGTATTTTTCTAAAATTTATCATAGAATTCGTTTTGGAACAAATGGACTAAATTTTCTTGCATTCTCATACCAGTTTCCTAATTCAAGTGGTTCAGTTCCCCTGTCCCCTCTTTGCAGGTATTGTAATATAAATAATGAAACAACTGACCACTGCCTATTTGAATGTAATATGCTGACGTCTGCACAACATACCTTGCTTTGTAAACTGTTAAAATGCTTCAAACACCACAAAATCTCACTATCAGCCAAGAGCCTAGCCAACTATACCTACACACAGAGCACAGAAATCGACATCTATTACCTTATATTTGAACTCCTTGAGTTCAATATCTAACAAATAAGAGACAACCAAGCCAGTAGCTCTGTAGCCCACAGAGTGAAGTAAAAGGAAAAGGGCTAAATAGTTTCTACTGAAAAACCTGCCTGCTGTGAAATAGAAGAAGAAGAACTTTACAGGTAGGGGAGGGGCTGAGGTATGGGGTTGCAAACACCTTTCAAGATACATATTTGAGCTGTAGACCCATTTCTGAAGATTTGATTCACTTAGCACAAAGAGGAACCTTGGCCCCTCCAAAACCATACACAGACATTACATATGATAGGTGGGCAGGCATTTTATTCACTAGTCAGTTTAAAATTTATAGGACAAGTACCATAGGGCAATGAGACATAGGAATGATAATTTTCAAAGGCTTATTCCCCTTTTCTAACCACCAAGGCACCCAAAACTCAAGGGACAAGTAATTTTGGGCCAAGAGAATAGAACGCGCAAATTTTAGAGCCATCCGCCACTTTCAACTCCCTTCTACCTTTTGCACTAAAGTATCTGCATGCCATCAAGATTTGGTGGGAGGATATCTATAGCCCAGGAGATGCTAATCAAGAAATTTTTGATCTTTGAACAGCCCAGGTGATAGTACGCTCAAAAGTTTTATTAGTTGAAGAGTTCTCCTCTATAAAAAAAAGAATAACTACAAAAAAGAGTAAAGAGTATACAAGAATCAATAAAGCTTGTTCATCCTCAACAGCACAAGGTTGCACACTTATGGTAACTGAAGTAACTTTTATTCCAATATATTTTAAGATAGGAAAATTTTTCTACTTGCAAGTAGTTATGTAATGATTATACATAAGAACGCAATGCAATGATGGGATTTTACAATTATAAGGTTGTGTTTAAGTGTGACTCTCTTTTTGATAGAATGTAATCAAATTGTTTTTACTGTTTATTACCATTAACAATTAACAGATCTTATGTTTTGAGATAAAGTGTCTTTACCTTGTAGAAGCTTCAATTTTGCCCCCCTCCCTTGTGGCTGCATGCCTGCTAGTTGGGAAAAGATGCACAGCAATAGCCCTCTTAATTGCTGCCGATATTTCTTTTAGACTGAACAGCATAATTTTAATTATCCAAAATAATCAGCTATCTTATTTACATCTAAAATTTTTTTGTTGAAATTCCCCTTTGTAGGATAATTAACTGAATCTCAGATACAGCCATTTTCTAGACACAAGTGCATACACCATCTACTATTACTAAAGTTAGTCTCACAGTGGCATTGGTAAATGATGCAAAAACATTTCAGAAAATTATTGAAACAAGTTGAAGCTGCATCTGAGCTCTATTTTTCTATAGCACTTTTACTTATTGAGCTGTAATCTCTGTCATATTTTCCAGGGGAATATTAGAAAAAAATACCATATTTTCTTTTGAAAAGAGCCAAAACCTCTCACAGGAAACATCTCTAGATTTAATCAAAAGGTAGTATTTGTGCATAAAGACATTTAACAATTAAGATAGCTTACTATTTACCAGCATGGGTAATTTTAGATGGTATCTAAAACATGATTCTGGGTTTAAATAAATACTAGGAGACTTTCTAAATTTTAGTAGACTTTCAAGCTACTAAATTCAAGAAATATTAGGTGGTAAACCATGATCTATACATAAACATAGTTTCGAACTCCTTAATGAATTAAGAATAATTTCAATTACCCCAAAGTAGATATTGGCAGTGAGCCAACTAAATAGCCCCCCCTCTCTAAAAAAATACAAAGTTTTACTAAGATATACTAAAACAAAAAGCTGTCTTGTGATGATGGACAAAACATTGAAAAGAGAGCTGATGAAAGGCAGAGACGGTTCTGGCCTTTCTTGCACCTGGGGCAAAATCTTGATTAGTACCCCTCCCTCCCCAATGTCTTCCACAAAATTTTAAGGCCAAATTTTAAGAAAATTTTCATTTACTAACAAAATTAATTTCAGTTTGTCAATTAATTAATAATTTATATTAATTGTTTCAATTATTATTAGTGAATAATTTTTAATTAATTAATAATTTATCAATAATTTTCATTCATTAACTGCGCCCTCTGCTCTATATTAACAAAAATAAAATTTCTAAAATTATGAAATGACCATAACTGTTAGGTTATTTACTTGAAATTTTCCCTCCTATAAGTTCTTCACCCAGGGCAAGTGTCCTCTCTGCCTCCCCCTAAAACCACCTCTGATGAAAGGTATTACAATTTCTATAAGAAAATCTACCACCTCCGTTTAAATTGCTCAAAAGTAGATGTCCTTGTTGAAGCCCTTATCAGGCACCAATAATTCCCTTGCGCATTGGCAAAAAAAAAGTTAAAAACTGGCAAAATATATCAATAACTTGTGATAGAAAATGTCAATAATATAGGGCTGGTGAAATGGTAACTGATTGGGAACAGTTACATTGCCTTATCTATCTACTGAAATAGTAGGCTAATGCTAGGCATCAACATTTTTGAGCCAAGTATTATGAGCCAACTGCTGATGAAACACAAGCACAAAAAAATACAATCTAACAAATCAGTAAATGAGACTTGGGATTTATCTATGCATTAGTTTGGGATGGGATGTATTTGTGATGGTAGTAATTATTATGCTTGGAAAGAACAATGAAGGAAGAATAAAATAATGTCTTTGTATTTTAGTAAGCAAATTAATCCCCTCTTAAAAAAAAAATACCCATATTAGAGGCAATTATGCTGAAGAATGGGTAGGCTAAACGTTTTCCCTATTTTTTCCTTTGGCTTGCAGCATGCATTTTGATTAAATACCAGGTAAAGTACTGTTTAAATAGCAGTTATTAGTAATCTTGGTACAAGATTCCTTTTCTGACCTCATTGCTGTCACAAAAACACTTATACAATTTGATCCCCTATTCAATAATCTTTTCAAATATAATACACTATTGCAGCAATTTCACCCCAGTAAAATTCTAGATGAGGGTTTTTTTTCTTATCTTAAAAAGTAGTTGTGTTAAGTGAATGAAACTTCAAAGATTGAATTTGCAGCAAAAATTATGCCCTGGGAAGGCATAATTTATATATATATATATATATATACAAAAATGAAAAACAAAGATATTTATGGTTAGAATACTTGCAAAAATAAGAGTTACACCTAGTCAAAAGTCAAGAACAAAGAAATATGCAGTTAGAAGATAAGTGGCAGCAAAAATTACAACAAGTCAAGGAACAAAGAAATATGTGGTTGCAAGACATGTGAGAACAAGGATAAGAATGAATCAGAAATGAAAGTAAAGAACAAAGAAGGCATTTTAAGCAGTTTCATAATACCTAGAGGACAAGACCATAAATTAACAATTGCTTAAAATGAATAAGGCAAGATCAAGAGGATTACATTAGAAATGTAAATTCATAGGTGAAAATGAACAACCTAGACCATCAAATGTGACAAGACTAATCCAAGCAGCTAAGGTAAAGTGCATTGAAAAAATGTCTGAAGTAACAATAAAGGAAATGACAAGCAGAGAAATATGTGGTTAGAATACTTGCAAAAATGACAATTACAATGAGTCGAAAACAAAATTGAAGAACAAAGAATTATGATGTTAGAAGACAAGCAACAGCAAGTGGTAGAACAATTCAAAAATGAAAGTGAAGAAGAAAGAAATATTATGTTACAAGAACTATGCCATTGCAATCTTTGATACCAAAAAACTGTTGCACAAAATTCAGCAAAAACCTAATGCATTAAACTATGCAAACTATGTAAGGGTCCCAATAACTAAAAGTCATTGGGACCCTTTGGGGTTGTATGTATTCACTGTGGAGTCCTCAATTTTCCCAAGAAAAGAGTAGGCAACAAAGGTGATTCATTTGGAGGTCTATCTAAGTGAGAGCAATTAAACCATGAATATCAATATTATTCAAAATTAATTTAAAAAGTCAATAACAATGGAAGGAAACATGATAATCTAATTAACAGAAAGACACTGTATATTATAAAGCAAGAGTTTCATTACTTTAGTGAATTCTTTTACTCCTTTTATATATTTCTAGGGCTGTATTTAGGACCATTGGGGGGTGGGGGTTGTATTATAAAAAGAGTGGGTAAGTTTTTACCAAATCATACTATTGAGTTTCAAATAAAGTGAATATACCATTCAATGCCTTATTTTATGCTGATTACAAATATAACAATCTTTTCTATCGGAAATGAATTTTAGCACCCCCTCCCCTATATATGTCAATTCAGGATATATATTTGCACATATGGGGGTGGGGGTTAGGTTAGGGGGGGGGGGGGCTGAAATTCATTTCCAATAGAAATGATTGTTATATTTGTAATCAGCATAAAAAAGGCATCAAATGGTGTATTCACTTTATTCCTAACTCAATAATATGATTTGGTAAAAATTTACCAAAGAGTGACAACAGTATTCAAAAACCACATAAAATATGCCTAACACTTTAATGGAATTCTAGGCTACTATTTTAATTTGTATTATATGTTTTCTTTAGAAGAAGCTAGCCAATAAAATAATATCATATTATGCTTGGAAAAAAGCATCAGTTAAGGGATAGTTAGGCTTTAATGAAGCCTAGCATCAGTTAGCTGCAACATCAGCTGTAATAACTGTTAGCTGTAACATCAGCTGCATAAAGCCTAACATCAGTTAGGCTTTATGCAGGGCTCCCATGATATCAATAAAGTTAATAAGGCAGTCCATAAAGTTAATAAATCATTTTCCTTGCATAAATTTGTTGAATTTATTGCAGTAAGAAAGAAGTTAAACTTTTCCAAGAAAGTCTGCAAAGTTCAACCAATAGGCTAGGCCTAGCAGAAGATGCCTGGAAAATTTCAAATAAAAACATACAAATTAGTTTCTACAAATATGATTATGTATAATTGTTTAAATATTTAGCTTGGTAAAAGAAACAAAAAATATTTTCATTTACTATAAAAGGAGAAAATGCTTAATTCAGTGTCAGAGTTAATATTCCAAGAAAACTAAACATGCTTCGAAGATTCAAAATTTTCGCAAGTCAGATTGCCACGCAATATCTGCTGCGCAGGACCATAGAGATAAAAAGAAGAATAAAGACTTGGGCGCTAGATTATTCTATTTATTCCATTCTTCCCATAGGTAAAAAGGCGGAGGTACTTTTCTGTCATTCTTCTATTTTAAAAATTTGGCGTAGCTCCAGATTAATGGTAAAATCTGACAGCTGAATTTCTTAGAAAACAGATTTCTCTCCCTATACCCAGGACAGTAAATGATGTTAGCTGCCAAAAACATTTTTCGCAATCTCAATAAACCTTCACTATTTTATTGCTCTTTTTAAATTATCTATTTTACATCTTCAAATGCAGTCATATCTAACAATAATAGATAATCACAAGATATTTTTATCGCACGTAATTCTTAAAATAAAAACAGTCATAAGGGACCTGTATTAGTCAAAATGTGTGGAAGAACTAATAATAGTAGCTTGGGGATGTAACATCAAAATTTGTCCCTGTTGCAAATAAGAAACCTGCACCACAGTGATGCGTGCAAAAAAAACAGAAATTCAGAGACAACGTTACTAAGTAGGCGTAAATTATGTGGATTTTGCTTTTTAGAACACTAGAACTCAAAAGTGACAGGATTCAGTCTTTATTGACAGATTCTGGCACCAGATTCCAAAATCTGAAACAGTGAAGCATTTTTCGACTGATTATATGCACTTTTTTGGTCAAAATTTTCTGTTCTCAGTCTCTGGCCTGACAAAACAGATATTTTCCTGGGTTCTCTAGTAGTTCAGAGAATTACATAAAAGCGGGAGATCTAACAAAAAGATACTTGCCAATATTTAAGGTGACATTTTACGTTACTTTCTAGTTGATTTGCTGAATTATTGATCAACAATAGAAGTTGTGATTAAAGAGCAAAAAAAAAGAAATACGTATTTATTATACTGGTCTTGCAATATAGATACGTTATAAAAAAACATGGAAGTTAAAGGTTCGTTTGACTAAGATAACTAATAGATACAATTTTCTAATGAAGAACTAACATAATATTTTCACAGTTAAAATGAGTTTTTGTGGGACATCCCGTTTTCAGTACCCGCCACCTCCCTTTGATATGCAGGATGTTAAGAAATAATCAAGAATGAAGCTAACTTTAAATCGGTTTTGGCCGTCTCTACAGCGTAGAATTCAAAACCGTCTGTTTTGTGGAAGAGAGATGTCAGTTATCTATGTCCATTCTCAAATAACATCTTCCGTGAACACATCCAAAGGTCTCCAATCTGTGGTGTATTCCAATTTTCTGACTTACAAAGTCTTTTGATCTAGTCGACCTTGGAAGATAATTCGATTTTATTTCTGCTCATTTCTGGTTTAATGGAGGTCTTTGTTTTACTTATAAAAACTTATTCTGTGGGAAAAGTCTCTTAAATTAATTTATAAAAGAGACAAGTATTTAATCATTTTTGTGATTGTGCTGCGATATATTTATATTCTTATAAAAAATGAAAACTGAAAAAAAAGAGGAGGAAAAAATCACAAATGAAAGAAGATCTAAAGAAAAGAACGAAAATTGACAAATGAAGATAGTAATTTATTACTATTAATTTTTTAAATATTAATATATTTTCTTCCTTGTGGATAAATTTGATATTGATAAGTGAAAATGCTTTTTGAGTAGGAATACCACAGTCGATACATTCCGCTGATTTGGTGATTATAGAATTGAATAAAAAAAACTGTGAAAACTTGGTGCATCCTCTCTGTAGGACACTCTCTGTCAAACACACTCAAAGAACTTTAAAAAGTGTTAATAAAAGAAAAGGAACCACGTACGTCAAGAGTTATTGATATCACTTCTATGCACCTTCCCCCCCCCCCCCCCCCCATCAACAACAAAAACAGTAACACCTTGGAAACTTAACTTTGGAGAGCTGTTTCCAGGTACCAGCTTAGAAGGATATTTTAGGTGGGCTCTACATATATCATTTTCAGGGTTACTGTGTTTAACCTAGCAAAACTTTATTGCACTTTCATCAATGGGTTGCAAGCATGTTAGACACGGTTCCTTTGAAATTAGAACGCGCCAAAACAGCATGGTTAAAAACCGGCTCTGATAGACCCAAAAACGATCATTCAAAACGATAATATGAACAACCCATGTCTAACTACTTGCTGGATGTGCAGTGGCCTGAAAACGGGGGTTCTTTAAGACGCCATTCCACTATTTTCACCAAATATAATACTAGAATTATCTGAAACAGATTCTAAAAGATTTTTAAAGGACATTTTCTTTCACCAAGCACTTTACAGACGAATTTCTTCAAGATAACAGATGATGATAAAACCAAGCATCGTTTGTTTGTTAAAAACAAGCAGGCTCCAAATTTATGCCTCTTTTTTGAAGTGTTGATACAGGGTGATAATAACTCTTAAAATTAGATTCTCTCGGAAGAGACTTTTCAGTCTGGAGTAGGTCGGAAAAGAGCCTATCAACCGTAAAGGTAGAAATCCTTCATAATTCCCAAATCTTCATAATTAAACGGACCAACATTTCCTTGTTAATGGGACTAACCTATTCATCAAATATGCCGAAGTAACTATATATTGATTTGTATAAATCCTAAAAACAGACAAAATGTGTTCAATACAAACGTTCAACTAAAATAATTTTCCGTACCAATCCATTTGGTGCTTTGTACTTGTCTATCCTCTATTTCCCAGGCTTCTAGCCCACAGTAACGTCATCGTCTAAAGCCAAAAGGCACCCGGATACTCTAACCTTTTTAACATAAAAAGATAAGACTCTTACACATCTGTATCATATACGTTTTGTCTGTGATCTTAACTTGCGTCTCCACGTTTTCTTGTAAAAGTTTGCGTTTCTAGACTTTTAGACACCAGGGTTGCCACCGAGGCTACGTTCGTATCATTTTTGGTACGTTTTAAATAAAACAGTACATCTAAGTTACGGTCCTAAGAACGTTACATTTTTGTTACGTTTTTGAATTTATGTCACAATTATGTTACGCTTTTGAATAATGAGTAACTTTCACATTTTATGAGTAATCTATTTTTTTTCCCGTGAAAAAAAGGACATTCTTTCACATCGCGGTCATTTATGGAGAAGGAGCTAGCTGAAGTAAGGAAGGAAAATGTATAATAAAAACAGGTAAATAATAATAAAAGATATTTTCTTTATAATTTCTTTTTAAATGTTTTATTTCAAATGCTAATGAAATAAAACAAAATATGCTAATGATGATAATATATTAGTTTAGAAACAAATTTGGGACATATATTTGCACATTGGGGGGGGGGGGGTAAAAAAAAGTTAATTAAATAAACGTAACCTAAAACTGGGAACTCCCCCCCCAAACCCCAAAAAAACAATAGTTTAAATATTGTAAACGCAATGACAAACCACGCTTTGCGATCCAATTCTCTATTGACTGATACCCGTTTGACTAGTTTTCCTTAGCATCTATCTTGTGTATGTATCAGCTAATTGACAAGTACCGATGATATATATACATATATATATATATATATATTATTCGTTGCATAACAACCTCCCCCCCCCCTTATGATTGGTTGGACACAATATCAGGTTATATACAAAACTTGCTTTTTTTATGGGATTATGAACAGCTGATATTACCAAAATCTATGAAACTTTAAAAATGAGCCATTTTTTGGTTATATCTAAGCATTGAGGAGGGGCTGCGTTAGTTGAGCTGGAATTTAGGATTTTATGCTAAACTTTTTCCAAATGTTATGGTCACATTTTTGACATTATATCCCCCTCCCCATCTGAGGTCCCATATATCGTAAAGTAACATATATTGTAAGTGATATTGTAAAGTAACAATTTTATTGGTTGATTTTTTTTTAATATATTCCTAGGGCTATGTCCTGGACCATCAGGGGGTGGGTGTATTTTCAGAAAAAGGGCCATGATATTTGTAAATAGTTTTACAAATATTGATATTTGTAAATAAAGAATTTAGTGGTACTGCTTGTGTGTTTATCATTTTTTCATAGGCAGTGCGCTAGCGCTGCCTAAGTAAAGGACGATGTGGGCACAATGTGTTTTTTCTCCATCCGGGCACTTCGTATCGAAGGATTTGTCGTAGAAACTTCGAAAAGGACTCATTCGATTGGAAATGAAAGGGCTAGTGCCCTTTTTAATAGTCAAAAGTGATTGGAGGGCAACTAGCCCCCCCCCCCCACGCCCACCATTCCCCCAAACACATCCAATCAAAATTTTGAGATAGCCATTTTGTTCAACGTAGTTGATTTCCAGATAGAAAATATGTTTTTTTAGGAGGACACTCCCCCACAACCCTTAGGGCAAGGGTTTTAAGTTATGCCCTGGGGGCATAAAGGTTTTTATAGAAGGCGTTGTCGTAGAAACTTCAATACAGACTCATTTGATTGGAAATTCAAAGAGCTAGTACCCTTTTTAATAGTCGAAAGTGATTGGAGGGCACTTCGCCCCCCCCCCACACGCCCATCATTCCCCCGAACACATCCAATCAAAATTTTGAGATAGCCATTTTGTTCAATGTAGTTTTAAGTTCTGGAAATTAAGTCTTTGAGGATGACAACCTCCTCACAGCCCTCAGGACAAGGGTTGTAAGTTATGCCCTGGGGGCATATAGAGTTTTTAGAAAGTTCAAAAGGGGCTCATTTGATTAGAAATTGAAATGGCTTGTGCCCTTTTTAATTGTCGAAAGTCGAAAGTAAAGCATACTAATATCAGTATGCCCTGAGGGCATAAGAACGATGTTGGCACAATGTATTATTTATTTATTTTTGTCCTTTAGAGCAGGGCACTTCGTATCGAAGAATTTGTCGTAGAAACCTCGAAAAAGGCTTATTCAATTGGAAATTGGAGTGGCTTGTGCCTTTTTTAATAGTCGAAAGTGATTGGAAGGCAACTAACACCCCTTCCACGCTCACCATTTCCCCAAACACATCCAATCAAAATTTTGAGATAGCCATTTTGTTCCACGCAGTTAAAGTTCAGGAATTTATACCTTTGAGCAGGAGACTCCACCCACAGTCTTCAGAGCAAGGGTTATAAATTATGCCCTGGGGGCATATAAGTTTTTATTGAAATCTTTGTCGTAGAAACTTGGAAAAGGGCTCATTCAATTGGAAATTCAAAGGTCTAGTGACCTTTTTAATAGTCGAAAGTGATTTGAGGGCAACCAGCCCCCCTCTCTCGCCCACCTTTTCCCCAAACACATCCAATCAAAATTCTTAGATAGCCATTTTATTCAGTGTTTTGTATTTCCAGATAGAAATTATGTTTTTGAGGAGGACACTGCCCCACAGCCCTCAGGGCAAGGGTTGTAAGTTATGCCCTGGGGGCATATAAGGCTTTTACTGAAAGCGTCGTCGTAGAAACTTCAAAAATGACTAATTCGATTGGAAATTGAAATGGCTAGTGCCCTTTTTAATAGTCGAAAGTGATTAGAAGGCAACAAACACCCCTTTCACGCCCACAATTTCCCCAAACATATCCGACCAAAATATCTTGATAGCCATTTTGTTCCACGAAGTTTAAGGTTCAGGAAATTATACCTTTGAGCAGGACACTCTCCCCATAGTCTTCAGGGGAAGGTTTATAAGTTATGCCCTGGGGGCATATAAGGTTTTTATTGAAATGGGCAACTAACCCCCCTCTCACGCCCACCATTTCCCCAAACACATCCAATCAAAATTTTTAGATATCCATTTTGTTCAACGTAGTCGAAAGTTCTGGAAATTAGGCCTTTCGGGATAAAAACGCCATCAGAGCTTTCAGTGCAAGGGTTGTAATTTGTGCCCTGGGGGCATATAAGGTTTATATAGAAAGTTGTTGTAGAAGTTTCAAAAGGGTCTCATTTGATTGGAAATTGAAATTGCTCTTTTTAATAGTCGAAAATGAGTGGAGAGTAATTAACCCCCCTCTCACGCCCTCCATTTCCCCAAACACATTCAATCAAAGATTAGAGATGGCCATTTTGTTCAACGTAGTTGAAAGTTCTGGATATTATGTATGTAAGGATGACAAACCCTCGAGAGTCCCTAAGGCAAAGGTTGTAAGTTATGCCCAGGGGGCATATAAGGTTTTGAATGATAGAGTTGTCGTAAAAACTTCAAAAGGGGCTCATTCAATTGGAAATTGAGAGGGATAGTGCCCTTTTTAATAGTTGAAAGTAATTGGACGGTAACTAACCCCTCTCTCACGCCAACCATTCCCCCAAACACATTCAATCAAAATTTTCAGATAGCCATTTTGTTCAACGTAGTAGAAAGTTCTGAAAATTAGGTCTGTGAGGATGACAACCCTCCCCTACCCAGCCCTCAGGGCGAGGGTTGTAAGTTATCCCCTGGGAGCATAAAAGGTTTTTATTGAAAGTGTTGTCGTAGAAACTTCAA
Source organism: Artemia sp. Kazakhstan ARC1039 (assembly GCA_029168905.1). Taxonomy (NCBI): domain Eukaryota; kingdom Metazoa; phylum Arthropoda; class Branchiopoda; order Anostraca; family Artemiidae; genus Artemia; species Artemia sp. Kazakhstan ARC1039. The sequence goes on from JAQQPU010009518.1 coordinate 21,195, forward strand.
AAGGGCTCATTTGATTGAAAATTGAAAGGTCTAGTGCCTTTTTTAATAGTTGAAAGTAATTGGAGAAAGACTAACGCCCCTCTCACGCCCACCATTTTCCCAGACACATCCAATCAAAATTTTGAGATAGTCATTTTGTGTAACGTAGTTGAAAGTTCTGGAAACTAGGTCTTAGAGGATGACAACCACCCTCACAGCCCTTAGGGTAAGAGTTGTAATTTATGCCCTGGGGCCATATAAAGTGTTTATAGAAAATATTGTCGTAGAAACTCGAAAAAGGCTCATTCGATGAGAGTTCGAAAGGCCTAGTGCCCTTTTTAATAGTCGAAAGTAATTGAAAGGCTTGACATTTTTATAGTAAAGATCGATGTGGATATAATGTATTATTTTTTGTTGTTGTTGTTGTTTAGACCAGGGCACTTTGTATCAAAAGAGTTGCCGTAGGAACTTCGAAAAGGGCTCATTCGATTGAAAATAGAAAGGGCTGATGCCCTTTTTAATAGTCGAAAGTGACTGCAGGGAAACTAATCCCCCTCTCACGCCCACCCTCCCATTTGACTTTATGTTTAAAAACTAAATGTTGCCATAAGATTAAATCAAAATGCACTGTGTTAATGCTAATTCCCAATAAGGCATCTCAGCAGTATCCTAAGAACGACTGGGGGTATTATGTTCAAACTTTTGGGGCTGCTTCTGCTCTTAAAATTTAACCAAATCAAAATAGCGTAAGTTTATCCAAGCAATCAAAGAAAGTAAACAGATTTTTTTGCGAATGGTATCAAGTTTTCCATTTCAGGTCAACTAGAGGAGGTATGAAACTAATTTAAACACTACTATTTGTGTCCAGATTTGCAAGAGGGTGTATGTTCTTAAAAATTGCTGAAAATTTTTCTACAGCATACAAATAGCAGGCCAAACTATAAATTCTTAAAAAAACGAAAAGATTTAAAGTATTATTTACTTTTTCTCTGAAAAGACTATGTCAATATAAAACGAACAGAAATTAATTAAAAAAACTTTAATTAATTAAAATATAAATGTTTTTACTTTTATAACTTTAATAAATCAAATAATGTTAAGATTTTGATTACTAAATATCAGTAAATGTATATTAAACTGACGATGCCCCATTCACATGTATTTTTTCAGTAAAGTGCAAATTATGTTCTGGCCTTGGGAAGGCATAGGGGTTTTGAGCCCAACTTATGTTAATTTCTGCTCGTTTTGAGTTCAACTCGGTTATTTATTGTAATTTCTGCTCGTTTTGGGTTTCATTTATTTATCGATGCTGATTTATGGTAGTTTCACGCTTGGTAGATTATTTTATTTTATTTTTGGTCATTTTTTGTTTAATGGAGTTCTTTAATTTTCTTTGAAAAACTTATTTTGTGGAATTTTTTTTAATTAATCATCAGAAAAGGACAATCACTAAATATTTGGCTTTAGAAAAAGACAACTAGGCTAATGCCCATTTTTATGAAGAAGATAAATAGTCTTGTATCTGTATTGGGTTGGCTTACAGTTTACTTAGAAACTGATTCATAGGGACCAAACAGGATGGACTTGGGACCCAACCCCTTGAAAATGTAATTTTTTTTTATTTTCTCGGCATTTCTTTATTAAATTATAGGTTTCTTATTATCCCCCTAATTTTTTTTAATTAAATCATTTTCAGTTCGTTTTTATTAACTCACTGACCTTTTCGTTCCATCTTCCGTTTGTTTCTTTGTCAAACAAGTTTCATTAATTTGTGAACTATTTTTCAACCACTTCCGAATGTTCAGTTACTTCCCAATTTTATCAGCATAGCACAACGGTAAGAACACTTCCCGAGGCTGTGTTAACTTATGTTCTAGTATTGGATGAGACCTTGTAATTTTTTTTTTATTGGAAAATTAAAATATTGAAATTTTTTTCCAGAATCTATAAATATAAGTGAAAATTCGGGACAAAAAATCGATTCGTTTTTGCATAATTTGATCTTTTTTATTTGTTTTCCTCAACTCATCGACTTTTTCCGTTTATGTATTTAAAACTCAGGTAAATTTGGTGTTTATGTTATGGAAAACCAAATGCTTTTTGTGCCCCTCATGTTCGATTATATTCATATATTCTTGAGAAAAAAAATCCCTACTTTTTATTTCATTTTGAAAAAGAGTTTTGTTTTTATTGTTTGACCTCCTCCCCTAAAAAATCTTTGTATGTCACTGGACTTGAGAGACCCATCAAAACAGCTTTAGGATAACATTCTTGGGGTTGAATTGTGCGAACAATTCTTTTATTTCTTGATTTATTTTGGTTGGGAGCTAAAATTCAAATTACAAAAGGAAACAGGCATAACTGCTGTTTTGAATAAGAACTGAAAACAACGATTGAATTATTTTTTGTTCGATAACATAAAAACAAAACAAAAACTCTGTCACTCGGAATTGCTCAAATCTTCATGTTGGAGCGATGCAAATTTGAAACTTGAGGAGGTGAGACTGAGACCGAGCCAATCTAAAATATTAGACGGAAAGGGAGCGATTAAAATGATTTTTTGGGTGTTTTTAAGAAGCTGGATTTATTAAGATCGTTTTCATTGAAATTTAACAAAAAAAATCTAATTGGTTATCTTTTTTCTGGAAAAATCTAAATTGTCTTTTTTTTATTGATTCGCTTTTTATCTTGTATTTATTACTCATCAATTTTGGTTTAAAACACCAATAATGGCAATTAAAGACAACAACAACAAAATAAGCGAAATAGTAGCCTTGGGTTATGCACAGGGGGGGGGGTGTCTTTATTTTGTGCAGGTAAACTGGAAGCAGCATTTATAGTTGAATAAATAGGAATTCCCTGAAGGTAAAGAAACATGAATTGTTATTATTATATACTTTTTAGACGCCTTTTAAAAGTTGGAGGGAGGATTTTTAATGAGATTACGCAAAAAATTATTTTTCAAAGTATAGAGGCAACACATTCCCCCTCTCCTCTTTAAGTACCGCTCTTGATAGCAAAATTAAGGCACCCTGCCTTGAAAAGAGACTTTCCTATCAAAAGTTACGTTTTTAAGAGTTTGGACGCTACGAATTATTTTAATCTGATGGCAACACTGGGAGTGACAAAATTCATTATCATTTGGCAGTGCTGACCAAATGTCGTCTCGTAAAATTACGAAAACGTTAGTCACAAGATTCGAGTTTGAATTAGTCTAGGCTGGTAGTCTAGGTAAATCTAGGCTGGTTTTGGAGAATTTCTAAAAAGAACAATATTTTTCAAACAATGACAGCAGCTGCTAGAGGAAGACTGATTGCTGTTATTGGGGACGAGGTAAAATTAATTGAAGGAATGCTTGTTTGGTTAGGTTATATGGTGGCCTAAGAGAATATGTTGTTAAATTCTTCTTTCAGTTGTCTTTCCAAATTTAATAATTACTTTCATCACATTTAAATCCAGTCCCCTCTCTTATAGAGCCATATATGGGTTTAGATTAGGAGCTATTGAGAAGGAAATAGGCTATGTTAAGAAAACAATTTTAGCCTACTTGATATTGAATTGAAATCAAGTAGTTGCAGTCATGTAGCCATACACTAATTATAGGAAAAGCCAAGACAGGTAGTCCAAGTGAGTGACATAGCAAATCTGGCATAGCCTAATCCTTTTTTTAGGATCATATAAAAATTATCATAGGCTATCATTTGTTGATAGATAACTCTGTCTATCATCCATATAAAGCTTATGTCATTCCTAGGGCAGAACTAAGATAGTTAGTTATAAAACTAAGGGATGAAAGATTAGATTGATTTTGGGTTCATGATAGCCTAGGATATGCAGAATAATTTTGAAGCAAACACATTTTGCATACAGGCCTGCTAGCCTTTACCCCCTTCCCTATTAATGTGCAAATATTTCACCAAAATTAGCCCATTTATTTCTTATGCATTCTGCCACCTGGCACTCCTGTTTTTCTGGATCTTTTTGTCATGTTATGTTCAATTTACAGGGCACGGGTTGAAACAAGATACATGTAGGTTAAAAAACCAGTATTCAATTGAACAAAATTATGTAAAACTAAAACCCTCACACCTTGTTACCAAAGAAAAATCAAGAAGAATTGTATATATCAATGAATAGCAAAAAATCTAAGCTATGCATCAATATGGTTATTATTAAAATTATTTAGGATCAAAAACTTAAAATTATTAGTATATTGACTTACCTACATGGACCTCTTTCTGGAAATACCAATTATCCAATTTTTATGTATAACCTGTAAACTTTCAGTGCTTGAGTTTTATTCACATATTAACAGAAAGCTGATTTTCTTCTGATTATAAAAATGTATTTTTTATTGCTTGATATCTATTCTATAAATAACAAATATTAAATATATTTTTTTCTTTTAAATTGCTTGTCAAAACAGAGACCACAGTTTTAATTTATGCTGACAAATCATTGGTGAAAATTTCACCAAGAAGGTGGGGCTCTTGTTACTATCCTCACATTGCATCATGCTTTAATAAAAAGGGGGTGGTCCAAAAACTCATCTCTATTTTTCTGGAATACCACAGAAAAGTGGTCTTTCCCAAAAAGAGGTCTTTTACCCTATTGGGAGAATAAAAGGACAATATCTAACTTTGGCTATATGTCTACATATTAGGGGGGGGGGAGTAAAGTATAGCAGAGCTGCATGCAGAATGTGTTAGCTACAATTAGGCTATTCTGAATATTATGAAGTAAGAATTTCTTTTCAACATGTTTCTTTCTCATAGCCCCTAATTTAGACCTACACCTTGGTATTGCCTAGCCCTGGTTTATATTAAAAAGCAGGCAAATGCTGGTATTTTTTTTCAAATTGCTTTGTTTAGTGTTATGAACCAAGCACATAGTGATGCCAGGTGCCAGACATTAGATAGCACACCAAGGGAAGCAAAAATGTGCCATCAGCATATTAAAAAAAATAAACCAGAAATTCAGAGACAATGTTACTTTTTTTCATTTATTAAAAAAACAACATAAATTCAGAAACAACATTGCCAGATAGGCACAAATTGTGTGAATTTGGTCTTTCAGAATACTAGAACTCAAAATTGGTAGGATTCAGTCTTCATTGACAAATTTCAGCACCAGATTCTAAAATCTGGAACAGTGAAGCATTTTTTGACTGAGTACATGTGCTTTTGTGGTCAAAATTTTCTATTCTCAGTCTCTGGCCTGACAAGAAAGATATTTTTCTGAGTTCTCTGGTATGACAGAGAATTAAATAAAAACAGGTATTATAAAAAAATTTTTTTAAATCAAAACTTGCCAATATCTAATGTGGTATTTTACATTACTTTCTGTCTTATATTCTGAATAATTCCCTATTAACAATAGAAATTGTGATTAAAGAATTAAAAAAGAAATAGGTACTCAGTATACTGGTCTTGCAATATGGATAAGTCATACAAATACTTGGCTACTCCAAGAACTCAACAGCAACAAGGGATTATAGAAAAGTACGGAATACATTGTGGTTAGTTCCCAGTGACAGGCTTAAGGATTATAGCTTAAATTTGGACTGTTTGAAGCTTAAAGTAAATATTTTCAATTGATGTTGGAAGTTAGAGGAGAATTATAGCTGCTCAAGTTTTCCAGGGTACTTCATTTATTATACAGTCCTACCATCTATCAACTACTTTCTTTTCTTCAGCATGTGATCAATACGCCACCAATACAATACGATATGACTAATACCAATATGATCAATAGTGCCACCACAATCATCATATTGTATAAATAAGAAAAGCAGTTAAAAACAGAAATAGCCTATACATAAAAATAACAGCCTACCACATGTAATTGGCCAAGGTTTGTTTTCTTCTCCTACATTTTGATTAGTTCCATAGAGTGAGCTTATTTGGATTTTTATTCCTCATTTATTGCTGGCTATGTTTACTAGTAGCCTACAGTTGTGACAGTGTGGTACTACTAACTATACAAGTGTATGTTTCTGCTTTGTTGTGTTACCCCTCACCTTAGTAGTCTCGGTAGCCTCAGTATACTTGATTATTGATTATAGAATCTGCACACCTATTGGAAGTTTTGAAATTATAGCCAGTTTAGTAGCCTATTTACCAGTGTGATGCCCCCTCCACAAAGTAACAAACGTCAGAAACCAATTACTCCTTAAAAGGGTATTGATAAATGTGCTGTTGCTGGGTGTTTGCTTGACAACAGTTCTTGTGCTATACAGTGCAATAAATGTGACCAATGGTTGTGTGCACAATGCCTATCAATGTCCTCCTCTGAATATGATATCTTTGTAAAAATGAATGACCGACTTGGTAGCACCTGGGTATGCCCCATGTGTAAATCTAGAGGTTCAGCCCAGCAAGAACTTCCCCAGCTGCTGAAGTCAGCTCTTAATGAGCACTTTAGTGAAATGAAAGCTATGTATGTTGGTTTTCGAAATGAAATTTGTACCTCTCTTGAAGGTATTAATGCTAGAGTTCAGAGTCTAGAAAATATTATCTCATCTAAGGTGTCCATGGCCAATGTTGAGGAAATGGTCAATCATACCATTGACATTAAGCTGAAAACTGAAGTTCAAAAGATGGTGCTACAAGAAAATGACAGACTGAAAAGACGTATGAATTTAGTTGCATATGGTGTTCCACCCCAAACCAATGACTTACAGTTCTTACAAAATTTTCTTAAAAATATGTTTCAAATTGATGTAGGTGCAGTGACCAATTTGCAAAGGATGACAAGGACTAACCCCAACTCAAATGCTCCCAACTCATCCAATTGACCAGATCCATTACTGTTCTCAGTCAGTTCCTTTAAAACTAAAATTGACATCCTAACACAGTCCCGCATTAAAAAGGGAGACATTTGTTTCTATGCTGATGCCTCAAAAGAAGACCAGGTACACAGAAAAGAATTAGTAGAAGAAATCAGGAAAAGAGCTGCTGCTGCTGGTGAGCAAAATTTAGGAATTAAAAATGGCTGTATAGTGACAAAAAAAGTGCTAAAACGGGTTGCCATTACCCCAAACAACAGAATGGCCCTTTAAAAACCTATTCCCTGCCTCTACATAGTATTAACAAGCAAAGTAATTTATCTGTTCTGTATACAAATGCAGACTGTTTATCTACAAAAATTGATGAATTTCATGTCCTAATATCAACCCGCAAACCCCATGTTATTGTTATCACAGAATCACTACCCCAAGAATTTTCAGCACCCAGCTGTATTTTTCCAGCAAGTGCCTGATTATAATCTCATTATAAATAATAACTATAAGCGTGGAATTTTCATTTATGTTCATACCTCATTAAAGTATATTGAAGTTAATGATTCAATTTCTTCAATTATAAGTGAATCCTTAGTAGTTGATGTGAAATTACCTGGGTCCTCAATTGCTTTTAGAGTTGTAGACATTTATTGTAGTCCTAGTGTTTGTGAATTGTCTTCATTTAATAATAGAAAAATATTGCAGTATTTATCCACTGTCTCTTTATCTACTTCTAAGTTTCTAGTGGTTCGTGACTTTAACCTACCTTCTATTGATTGGACATTGGGTACAACACAACTTTCTGATGAGTCATTTGAAAATCATTTCCTAGAAACTTTACAAGAACATTATTTGTATCAGCACATTCAAAACCCTACTCGTTTGCGCGCTAATTCAACCCCTTCAGTTTTAGACCTTGTAATTACAAAATCACCAGATGATGTTGCTAGTGTTGAGTTTTTGCCACCACTAGGAAAAAGTGATCACTTGGTATTGGTGATATCACTAAATTGTGTGGTAGGTTGTTATGATACTCCAAATCATTCTCCCAAATATGATTATGATAGAGGAAATTACATTGCATTAGAAGATTATATTTCATCTCTTTCTATACAAGAGGAGTTACAGCAATGTAATGCTACTGTTGATGCATCTTTTGATTTTATTAAACAGGCCCTTATAGAAGGTAAGGATCAATATGTACCAATATATACTAGTAGACAGTTTTTCAAAAATAGACAGATCCTTCCTTGGTATATTGTACAAATGGTAAAAGAAAAAGGTGATAGGTGGTGTGATCATTTAAGAATTAAAACCTTAGATTCTTGGTTAAATTATAAAAGAACTAGAAATAGAGCAACTAAATTCCTTTGTTTAAACTGTCAAGAGGTGGAGACAAATGTTATAGCATCAGTCCAAAGTTGCCCAAAAATATTTTGGAAATATGTGAGAAGGAATCAAGTTTCACAATCCCCATCATCCACTTCCTTTATAGATCCCGAAACTTTTTTACATATTGATAATGATTTTGTAAAATCACAACTTTTCAATAAGGTATTTGGTTCAGTTTTTACTCAAACACACACCAAAACACATGCTCAGTTTATTCCTCTAGATTTAACAAAAGAAGTTTACAGTCCAACAGGTTTATCTGACACTCCAAAATCTTGATCCAGGAAAGGCACCAGATATTGATGGATTTTCCAATGTGATGTTATGTGAACTTGCATCAGTGCTTGCTGGACCACTCACATATCTCTTTAATCTTTGTCTCTCATCTGGTAAATGTCCTTCAGCTTGGAAAAGAACTATCATTAGGCCATTGTACAAGAATGGTTCAAAGTCCCATTTCAATAATTACAGACCAATTTCAAATACATCAATCTTTTCCCGTATAATGGAGAAAATTGTGGTGAGAAGAATCCAAGCACATTTTGAGGAAAACAACTTATGGCATTCTGCTCAGCATGGTTTCCGTAAACGACGATCTTGTAACACGCAACTTCTTGAGGTGATTTGTGATTTTCAATTGATGGCTGATAATGGTATTTTGTTTGATTGTATTTATATTGACTTTTCCAAAGCATTCGAGAAAATTTCCATTCCACTTCTGATAAACAAATGTCAACTATATGGTATAGGCCCACAAACTAAAGCATGGATAACAGATTATCTTACAAATAGAACCCAAGAAGTTGCAGTAGGTGATGCTTTGTCATCACCTATGTCTGTCATAAGTGCAGTTCCACAAGGCAGTTGTCTTGGGCCAGTACCCTTCTGCCTTTTTATCAATGATTTACCAGGCGTTGTTAGGAATTCGACCATAAAAATGTTTGCAGATGATGTAAAAATCTACAGGCCAGTCATGAGTGAACATGAGATTTATTTACTTCAAGAGGATTTGGTTGCTCTTGGCCAGTGGTGTACTGCAAACTCTATGTTCATTAATGAATCCAAGTGCAATGCTGTGCACTATTTGCATAGACTCCCTCAACATTACCATTACTTTGTTGTTGGTAAATTAATTTCAAGTGTAGAATGTTTATGACCTTGGGATTTGTTTCGATTCAAGTCTCAAATTTAATAAACATGTATCAGATATCACCCATAAGGCTAATTACCAATTATTATGTCTAAGGCGTACTTTTTCTAAGTTTAAATCTTCATTCACTGATCTCACTTTATGTATCCACTGTATGTCCAGTACTTGAGTATTGCTCATCAGTATGGTATCCCCTTAATAAGAGAGATAGAGAGAGGGTTGAGAGATTGCAACATAGGGCCACCAAACTCATACCATACCTGAGTCATCTACCTTACCACCAGAGAATGCAAAGACTACAGTTGCCTTCTCTCCAGTTCAGACGTGATAGAGCCGACGTAATAAATACGTTTTGCATTGTTAGGAATATTGATAATATCACCCCAACTCACTTTTTCACTTTAACAGAATACAGTAGTACCCGTCAACAGCAACACAAAATTTACCCACCATGTTCACAGGAAAGATTAGACCAAAACTCTTTGTCTAGCCGAGTGTGGAAGACTTGGAATTCACTTCCATCAGAAATAGTTGCAAGTACCACAGTCCAGTCTTTCAAAAGTAGTTTAACCTCTACAGATTTCTATACTAGGTCCTATCACAATCCATTTTGAAATTATTTTTACTTTTGTATTACCTGATTTGTGACAGTGTGACAGTTATTTTGTAGTCTTACTTTTTTGTAGGTTTCAATTATTAACAGATATGTTTCAGTTAAGTTGGTATGTTATTGTATGTTTCAGTAATATTGTTTTTCCAATGTTTTTCAGTTACTGTATGTTTTTGTTATGTCATTGACATTGTTATAGACTTTTTTATAATTGTTTTGTGCAACAAGCTTGTTAAAGCTTACCGTATCTTGGTATTAATAAATAAATAAAAAACTTGGTAGTTAAAGGTGCATTTGACAAAGATAACTAATAGATAGGATTTTCTAATGACGAACAAAAGAGAAGCATGGTCCTTGAAGGTAACACCTCTCCAAAATATCATTTAGGTAAGTAACATCGAATTTTACTTCCTTGTATAGTGTTTTTATGACATTGCAATTCTAAGCTTCAAAAAGATGTAAATTCTCAAACTTAGTTATGTGAAGAAAATGTTTTGTAGCTTTCAAAATATAAGCAGGGATGACAAGAACAACCAATTCAAAGATAAGAAATCACACTGGCTGTTTATTAATGCGACTATCTATAAAATTGCAGGCCAAAGGCAATGTTCTGAGATTTTTTGTCATAAAACAGAAGCCAAAGACATACATATGAGACAAAATTGTACTTGGCAAGGTCCTTCAATAGTTATTTTATTTGTGCTTCCCTTTTAATGAACTTCAAATTAGTTTTGTACATTTTTTAATCAAATATTATAATTACCTTTGACTAGTATTCAAGATCATTTAAAAGTTAAACAACAAAGAAATAAAATATAAATTTAACTTCTAAAAAACAGTAAACCCTTCTTCCATATCACCCAAAATTTCCCCATGAGTTTCATTTTCATTGTTTTGTCATTGTGATTGCAAAGAAAAAATGCACCCACTGTGAGTTTCAATGAGTTCAGCATTTCAATGAGTTTTGTCATTGTTATTGTGAAGGCAAAATGCACCCACTTTGAACCAAATTTTTTTTACATGCATGAAATCAGCACAATGTGCCAATTGGAAAAATTCAATGCACAATCACCTAAAAAAAAAGCACCCAAATGGCGCAAATGTGCATCATTTGGCAACACAGCAAGCACAGATAAGGAATAATGATAAATATGGATTTGTTGTTAGAATGGAAATGAGAGTCTTTTGTCCATCTTTGAAAGTAGCCCAGTTCAGAAAGGCAAATAAAACTCTCATTAAGGAATCCAGAACCTCAATGATTCCTTTGAACCTCCATACCTCTCCCCTTCAAAGAGCATTGGCTATTGATGACCCTTTGGGATCTTTACTTTTTAAAGTGAAACCTTGAGAAATAGATGTAAGGGCTACTACTCAAATGAGGTACAAGGAAATTGTTTTAGCGTCATACTTTTGCTCAGTCATCATTTAGCTTATTAGGTTTTAAAGAT
>JAQQPU010009519.1:0-17466 GCA_029168905.1 Artemia sp. Kazakhstan ARC1039
GTAGTTAAAGAAACAGGAAAGTCAAAACCAACTTCAGCGGCCGCGCACGCAAAAAAACAGTATTAATTGGGCAAGAATTTTTGAAAAAACATTACAAAAAATTTGATCTTATATCGTTAGCAAAACCTAAAAAGAAAAAACCGCAAGAAACGGAAGAAAAAGTAACAACACAGTCAGGTAGAATGGTTAAGAAACCGGACAGATTTAAATACCCTTAAAAATACAAAAAAAAAGATTTTTATGCGTAGGCATCACAAAGGAATAATAGCTTAAAAAACTTCTAGCTCACATGTAAAAATCTACTCTTACCATTCCAGTACAATGTATCCAGTCCAACTGAAAGAAGTCAGAGTGTTGCCTGACGGTTCGGAGTATGGTGGATAATAATAAAATTGAAGTTTCCCCGGCCATAACTCGAGCCGGTAGACTGGCTCCCAAATCTCCCGACTCCAGGAAGAAATTATATTGAAAATTTGTAGAGGCACTGTTAACTATAAGGAACAACCCAAAGGTCGGGCTAAGAGTTTTCATAAAAATAACAATGTCTCATATGCCTCTCCCATATTGCACTCCAAAATTATACCCCCAAAGCAGTACGATTAACCGTAAAGCGATATAGTTTAATTCAAGATGTAAGTGGCTAACAAGATATAAGTCCGAGGTAGGAAGCTCGTGGTCGACTGAAGAAGACAAGTGGTGTTGGACCACGTTTTGTAGGAATTCTGGGGGGAGCTTGCCCTCAGGCAGCGTTTGGTTTGTTGTGGGCGTCCTCTTCCTCGGATTTTCTATGAAAAATCAACCCACGTCCTAACAAAGATTGATGTCATCAAAAACAAAAAATTACCAGTACAGAAGCGTCTAATTATGAGCTGATCGTAATTATGAACGTGATCATGAATTTCGTTCCATGAGGTCGTGTTCATAATTATGAACATTATCCTGATTTCTGTTCCAAGAGAAACTATTGGTCCTATACCTGAACATGATCATGAGATGTCCTAACTGTGAACATTTTCAGATCATGACAATGAAATCAAAACCTATCCGAAAGGCGATAATTGATACTGAGCTCATTACCATAATGAACACGAAGGAAAACATTATATATTCGGTAGCTATGTTAGTCGTGGACAAACAAGGAAATCAGATATATGCGAAAGAATGGGATTTAGCCTTCAAACACAAAGGGTATGCACCCCACACTTATAAGAATGGTTTAGCAATTGCGAATACCCCCAAGTATCGTCCGGCTAGAGGGGAAGTCAAAAAAAAATTAGAAGAAGAAGCGCGAAACAACTTGGCTGTTTACAATTATTGATAAGACGCCTACAAAAGAACCTCAATATCAAGTATTTCTATTCCAAGGGACCCACTCAAACAGAACTTTTACTTCTTGATAAATGCAGAGCCCCCAAAATTTTCTATAACCTTAAAAAAAATCCCCAATGTGTCAAATATGAAGACATACATCATCCTTTAGCGGAAATTCAATATTACTAACAATTTTTATTCGACCCTGAATCTGAAGAATGCAAATCACTCGGTAATAAATTATTTCTGAAACGTATGAAAACATACCAAAGAAAAAGAGACGCCTATAAAAATAATAACAAGAAAATTAAGAGAAAATTCTAAACTCAAAACCACCTATTAGTAGGTAACTATGGAAGAAATTAATCTCATATATATAAACTATTTTGTCTTAGTGCAGATTATAATAATTTTAGACCTACAAAAAAAAATTTAGGATAACAGTGTAATTATGTGCTGCTCGCTTACATATTTATGTGTTGCTTAATCAAAAAATATAATACAAGATTAGATTGTATAGCGATTATTAGCTAAGCTTTAAAGGTATATCTCAACCGGTCATAAAGGCATATAACAACCAAAATAAAGTTTGAAAGTCCCAACTTTACTTCCATAACCTATCTAATCTTAAAATATTTATTTTGTTTTACGCCTACAAATCAGTTTTATTTGGTCAATGCCACAAAACGGTTACATAATACAAAATAACCTAAGTTAAAAGTTACAGTGCCTTTGAAAAAAAAAATATAATAATAACAAAGTAGTAAACAAACGAATTTTGCAAAATGGGTAAAATTAATGATAAATTAATTCTAGAAACAAACAATAAGATGAGGCTTAAGAATATCATCATTATCCGCGTTGTTCACGCAGTGGCCCAAGATATTGTAAAACATGGAGTAATATTCAAGCATGAAAATTCATTGCTAGCTAGCCATGACGCATGGAAATTTTTTATGAAATTTGACCCCAAACCCCTCTAGACCTTGTTTCAACAAGTAAAAAGACTAGAAAAAAACACGAATTAACTCAAAGAATGGATATTTTAATTCCTAAGGCCGGACGAAGGATTACAGGCCAGTAAAATAATGCATAGTAAAGATAATAAAGAGTTTCCAAGTTCAGTTGTCCCCGAACAAAAATCAAAATTCGTAATAGACGACTTTGATAAGAAAATGGCAGAAGTTGACATGGCACTTGGGACGAGCACCAAGGAAGACAGAAGGAAAAGATCAGTGGATAATATTGAATACTTATCGAGAGACTTTACTGCAATGAAATCCATTGAAAACCCTAAATTACTGACTACAAGGAAAGGAAACCCTTATGATGGAAATTACGCAATGATAAACGAACAACCATTACCCAATCTAATTGAGAAAAACGCCCAAAAAGTTTCAACTCATCAAGCCTACTTAATATTATATAGACAAAGACTACAAGCCTTATTTGAATTATTTAATGCAGAAATACAAAAACTAAAACAAAGTATCACGAAGATTTTTGAAGTATTCTTTCGAAGAAATAATTACCGTAGGTCTACAGGCCTAATTCCCATCATCGGAGAACTCGCCTTCCGCCTTTTTGGTTTGACAACGGAGGAAGACCTAAACAGCCTGAGGGAAAATGTAAAAAAGCTGAATATTGCCATGAACGTAACATTACACGTTCAGAAGATACAAGCCAGTATAGCAAATTACCAGAAAGATAAAATTCAAATGATATCTAAGGAAATCTCAAAAACTGTAAAAATAAGGAATTATTTAAGGAACGAAGTGGACCGCGTGGTGATACAATTACCATGTCACTACTAAATCTGGCGACAGATGTTAGTAAGTTCAAGTTCGCATTATTTGCCCTCACGGGAGGAGCTTTGTCTTATGACCTATTAGTTCCTTCTGACCTAAAAAGTATGTTAGACGAAATAAAAACGCACCTAACGTTTGGTTTACATTTACCCGTAGAGCCAGAAGTATAAAATTTATTTCTTTACTATACTAAATTAAAAGTCCACATCACGGAAATAAATGAACACCTATTTGTAGTAGTAACAATTCCATTGATAAACCAACAACCAACAATTTGCAGTAGTAACAATTCAACTGATAAACCAACAATCCGTTTACGACTTGTAAAAAATTTCGACCTTCCCTGCCAACATTAAGACGACAAATTCATTTATGACTATCACACCTGAAGCAGAGTATTTGCTTGTTGATCAAGATAGACGAAAATACGCCCTAGTCAATCCACAAGACTTAAAAGAGTGCGTACTATTCAAAAACCTAGTATGCCAGCTTACGTTACCTATTTATATTGTCAAATCTGGATCTTGTATAATAGATATATTTTTGAAAGACACCCAACAGGAAGAAATACCAGATTCATGCGAAGCCGTGATAGGAAGTACTAAACAAGAAATATTCATACACCGTAGAAATGATCTTTGGTTATTTTCTGTTCCAAGAGAAACTGTTGGAACTTTGTCTTATTATAATAATACAGAAAGAATAAATCTAAGTTACAGGACAGAATTACTGTTACAAGATGTAGGTACGATAACAATAAAACAAGGATGTCGACTTGTAACTAAAGAGTCAACTGTTCGAACGCCGTTAATTACAACGACCACAAATATAATAAGTCCCAAAATAATCAATTTTCAGGCAATTAACCTGTCGTACACTATTCCGAATATAGAAAGTGAGGAAATGAAAACCTCGATAAGGTCCAAAATAGAAAAGATTAAAGGGAAATTAGGGCTTACAAAAATAAGAGAAGCATTAGACTCCCAGAAAGACCAAAGATTAACGTACGTGGATGATAGATACGGATTATTCTCAACCAATTTTTGGTGGAACATACTAATGACCGTATGTTTCGTATTCGCGACTTCCCTGACCATGAGAATCTTACTGACTTTTAATTATGGAAAAATCCTGAGACTAAGAAGGCAAAACCCAAAGGAAGAACACGGGGAAAGGTCTGAAATGCAGATGTTATACCTGTAACCCCATGAGAACGTCTAAGCCAAGAAAAAGGGAAGACATTAGAAAAAGAGTGGGTATAGAGGTCTCCAATCGTCCTTGCTATGTCTTGTTCCCTCATTTTAAATGTCGTTTACGTCAAACCATGTGGTTATGACGCTGTAACATGCGTTTCTTAAACAGCACGGACGTGCCTGAACAATGAAGGCATGAAATATGTTGTAAACTTAGACTTCAAATTTAACAATGTAGAGTAACTTATGTTTAAAGGATTGTTTTAAATCTAAGGGAGGATTAAATAAGTGTCGAAGAATTAAATAAGCCTTGTATCGTCGTTTCCTTTCTCAAAACAAGTTAGAAGAAATCTCTGTTTTAGATTTCCCAATGGGAAGTCTATGTATCTGAAACCAACATGATAATAATGTCGTTTTGTTAAAATCAATATTCATGTAGTAATAATAGTGTATGAATTTAAGGTTGTCTTGTAGGGCAACATTCACCCCAAAATTCACCTAATCGTATTGATTAATATGTATTAAGACTACTTGATTTTAAAGAACGTGTGATTCTGCCTTGTTATTTTTATTACAGGAAGTGGATTGACATATTGGAAATCGATCATTACAATGAGTTCTCCAGTGCAGATACAACCTAGTAGAATCTATCTTCATCATACCTCAACCAACGAGGAGTACTCACCATAGACTCCAGGCAATTTTCATCCCAGATTGTTTACAAAAATTATAGTTACCTTTGATGGTTGTTTCCTCAACCAGGAACCATATTGCGTATCAGGTAATACTGTATTTGAATCTCAGTATCCAGTGCATTATCGAACTATATAATCACATAAATCCTGAGAGCCCCATCGACCAGTACAAGATATAAGTACATAAATATCATCCTTGATAATCATTATGGACCCATTTACCATACGACTGTATAGTTAGGATATTTGATGATCCCAAAAATCATATACGTGTCACAGATTCACGCGTCGAATCCCTTTTGACCATCGCTCGGAATCTATCCTATCACCTCTATCAAATGCGAAAAGTTGATATCTCTGTTATCCCATAAATATTACGAGATAATTTTTGAAAAATGGACCTGGAAACTAACCATTGAATTACAGAAACCAAAATTAACCCTAGTGACTAACATCTCGGTGACAATATGCCCCTCCCAAAAGTTAAAGACAATATGTTGAAGGATTCATTAAAGATTGATGTCGACCCATTCCAAATCCAAACATCAATTCTCCTGTAATTAACCAAGGAATCACCGCAAAAGTTAATAGACGCGTGCCAGGCACGAACAATTTTATAAGAGAACTATAATCTCTAAGTGCACGAATGAACAATCTTATACGAGAATTACATTCTTTATGTGCTTTAACCCTAGAAGGGTAAGCTTTCGTAAATTTTACGACGCAAAAACACTTTTTCGCGGTTGCCATGGAAACGGATGCATTGCGCGAACCGACCTCCCTTATATGCTAATATTACGACTAGCCAGCTCTTGTGCCGTCACCGAGGTTTTATTATCTGAACCGGTTGGGGAGATATTAAGGGTGAGTAGTAAAATTTACGAAAGCTTAACATCTACGTAACTTTTTCACCTATTTCAGGAAAAGGGATTTTTTGATCAAAACTTGGTAAATAGTAAGCTTCTTCGGACAATGAGGTTAGATCAGTTTTTTAACGTTGTTGACAAGCTTCGTAGCAAATTTCGTGAGGATATAGCACATGAAAATGCTGAATTTGGCTATTTTCTGATTTAACAAATGAGCAGCAAAAATTTTTCACACTGACAAATAGAAATGTCACGACTGACAACTTGCTTACATCGATTCCGTTTGCAGCAGAACTACTGAAAGAACCGTATCGACTGACTACAGTTGGTACAGTACGAAAAAACAAGAGAGAAATTCCGGAAGAGCTGCTTGTAAGCAAAGGGAGAATCACAGGAACCTCAATGTTCTGTTTTGATCGGGAGCTGACTAGTGTCTTATCTTCCTAAGCCATCACAAATGGTCCTGCTTCTGTCAACTTGCCATGAGGGTACCAGTATCACGTATCCAAGCAAGAAGCCTGAGATCATTGAGTACTACAATAACACCAAGGGCGGTGTAGACACATTTGACCAAATGTGTAGTTCAATGTCAGCAGCTCGGAAGACAAACAGGTGGCCCATGTGCATGTTTTATGGGTTGATCAACATCGCGTGTATCAACAGTTATGTCATCTACTCCTTCAATATCTCCAAATCTGGTGGAAGACCACTTTCACGAATGGATTTCATGAATGTTCTGTTCAAAGAGTTGACCCAGCCGCATATGACCAAGAAAGACCTTCAGCTTCTGCCCAAACCGCATTCGCCGAATGACTACCAATTTTTGCAACCACTGCAAAAAGCCGTTCTGTGGTGAACCCAGTGCGAAGTCATGCATACCATGTGACTCCAAGAAATGAAAGCAACCTTTTGTGCTGTGTAATACATTATCTGAAGATCTGTTTTTGATAATTCCCACTTACTTTTAAAATATACTTAAGTGATGAGTTTTAAAAGTCAATGTTTCTGAAAATAGTAATTTTTACGAAAGCTTACCATCTACGTAACTTTTTGGGAAGCTTACCTTTCTAGGGTTAAAATATCCCAAGAATAATATGCTGAGAAGAAAATGCACGCAGTCCCAGTGTTCAACCCCTTAATGATAAGGCACCTTATGAACTATCCAAAAACAGCAGGTGAGAATGAACTCTGATATCAGAATTTTACACACCTGTATTTGGGAGTATCATTTCCCGTTTGGCAATTGGAGAAGAAAGATGAAAATAACCATGCTCGAACTGTTCGGTAAAGAAACTACATTGTAAGTGTTTTTAAATTTTTGCCAAGACGAAAGGAGTGAAGATCCATAATTTACAACAGAAGGATTGAGTACGCTAAAAGACATGAATGGTGATGAAATAGGTGTGAATTTACATATATTACATTTTAATAACTTCGATAACTTAAAAATTCCAATATCCTATCATTAATATTACATAGCAAACATCCCCAGTGAAAGAGTTCTAATGTTTACCAGTGAACGTGGTAAATATTGTGTGTTTTAAATCGTTCTTATATGTAGTGTTAGATGTTCAGATAGAGTTATGTGTAGCATTATCGTACTATTCATTTAATGTAGCGTAGATTTGAAGCAGTGTGCCCTATAGTCAGCAAAATAAAAAAAACTTGTAAAAGGTGAATTCTCAAAAAATCTTATGTAAAGGTAGAATAGCCCCAACCTTGTTGGGAATGTAAAAGTCCTAAGCGTTAGATGTAGAAAAAAAATCTTTAGTACAGTAGCTAGGCTAGAACCATAGATAATCTTAGTCCAGTAGATGAACTTTAGAAAGGGATATATAATAAAATAAGAAAAGTAATAGACAAAAGTTTTAGCACTCCTGATTAAGCTTATATAAAAGTATAAAATAATACAATATCAATTAAAATTACGTAGGACCAATAGTAAATAAATCACGAATATTCCAAAAACCCAAGGGCAAGCAAGTCCTATTGTTGGGACGTCATTAAATAATGGGAAGGGTAATATGTACCGTGAGTAAAATGTGATATATTTAAAATACAAAAAAATTAAAATTTTTTTCTTTCTAAAGATAATTCCGACTTCCTCTAATTAAGTTTAAATCTAGTTTCAAAAAAGAAAAGTTCTTAATCAGCAAAAAGAGAAATTGCATTTTAGCCTCAGCCAAACAACGACGCTACTCGGTTTTGAATTTCGCTAAGATATTTGGTAATAAAAAAATGCTAGAGACAAAGTTGCTCAGGAAGCTTAAGTTATAACGTTTAATCATCAGATATATTTAAAACAAATTATTGGACGGTTAGTGAGCATAATGAAGTGAGTTTGTAAACATAAGTATAAGGTAGCGGCTTCCTCCACAGGACTTGGGCCAATCGTGAAAAAGTTAGTAGAGCGCAGAAGCAGTATTTGTGTGACATAGTGAAAAAAACTGTTTTTCGTTTCAATTGTGGATTTACTCTATTGCCCTCATCATTATTTTTGAGAGCCAATTTAATCCTTGACTCTGTCGTTGTCAGTTTGAAGTTAAGCACTGTTATACACCTAACTGGAAGTCTCAATAAAACTATTGCTTTTCTATTTTGTGTTCGTTTTATTTATTTATCTGTATCTAATCCCACAGACGGCAATTAATTCGTATGCCACCATCGGTAACGCTCCCAGGAATCTGATTTCTACATAAAATTAGAGGTAATCGACACGGTGATGACCCGAGGAAGTGAGGTTACGCTCCCGAATTGATAGTTGGAGAATTTCTAACCTACTATAGCTACGCATGTTGTTTTCTCACTGTCAGCGAGTAGCAAGATCGTTACACCGCTTTAAATCATAGTATTCCATTTTTGGCCCCAGTCTTCATTGCCACATTTAGCGCATCTTAATCACCACAGCTTTAAAACAATAATATTAAATATGGCAGAGTCTTTAGCGCAGTAAGTGGCGCTATCGGAGAACTTATAAGGTGTAATTTCACAGCTTTCAAGTATAATATTATATTTGACGCGGTCAATCCTTATTACTACAATTAACACAGTCCAGTCTAGTTTTTGTATCGCTACAGTTGTCAGAAAGTGATTTTCCGTAATATCCTATGAAAATATTGGAAAATTAAATTTATAACCACAGAGGAGGCTATGGGATATTTTGAGCGAACAGAAAGGCAAAATTCGCATAAAATTATTACTACTACTTTTGCTGTTACCCCTTAAACTACTATTGCTACTGCATCTACTCATACTACTGCTACTATTCCTACTAGTAGCACCAATAAGGCTTAGGGCATTAAGGTGGGAAGCTCAGAGATTTTTAAGAGGAGTTTCAACAAAATAAAATCGAACTATTCGCATACAGGTTATAAAACTGATGTATCAGCAGTTTCTCAGAAACCACTTTTGGCATTAAGTTGAAACTGTCGGGAGATGCCAAGGCAGATGCTGAAAACTATGTTATGGAATATGCTGAAAAATAGTAGCTGTTACTTGCCTACTTCTACTTATACCACTACTAATACTACTACATCTATTTCTTCTACTGAGGTTATGGGTACTAAAGTGAAACTTTCAAAGGTTGTTGGATATTATATGCATGTTTGTTGTCAAAAGCCTGAATCAGCGTTGCTAGATAGATGTGAAAAATATAATAAATTTAATTTTTTTCTATTAAACTAATAAATCCAAAATGATCAAAAATTTTACGAATGAATATCAACAAATATATTAAACTGGCAGTCCATAGTCTATTTTTTCAGTAATATTCTTATAAGGGGTTATTTTACTTTTTTTTCATTGTTAGAGAAAATGCAAAATGTGAATTAAGGGTTACTCTCATCAAAATAAAAGCTATGTTCTGGTCCCTTGAAGGACATGGTTGCGTCAGCCCCACCACTTTTAGTTTCTAATCCTTTTGATTTTGACTTGGTCGTGGAATGTAATTTCTGATCTGTTTGAGTTTTATATATTTACTGATATTAGTTTGGTCATTTTACGATTGAAAAATTATTTAACTTAATTTCTGCTTATCTTTGGTTTGTTGTTGCTTTTACTCCTCTTCAAATAACTAATTTGCGGAAAAATACTTTTTTTAATGAGCAGCATTTTATGGTCGAAGGTCTCCAATTCCTTTGTTTGGTAAAAACAGTTTTCAAGTGAGTTAATTGTTATACAGTTATTTTACAAAAGTACCTGTCCCTATGTAAATACTAAATCAAACTAAAAATAACAGACACAAAATAGGTGCAAACTTTTTCTTGGTTTAAACAGTTGGAAAACCCATATTACAAATAATTTTACTCTGCTTGTGTTTATGTTAATTCTATATTTTTTTTTAGGTGTTATAGGAAAGATAAAGTAAATAGCCATTGAAACTCACAATTTTTTTATGCAAAAAGAAGATCGTAAGCGCTATATTGAAAAATACCATCGTATCTTGATGCTTGAAAAATTTGGATTCATCCACTTCTCTTCCCAGCCAGCAATGAACACCCATCTTCTAAATTACATAGCAAATATGTCAGACTTCTTTTGCTATAAAATCGCTTGGTATAATCCAAACTTTTATAAAAGTTGGTTAATGTTTTATCTCAAAGTTTATCATATTTTAAACATTATTTGCCATGCTAATCATGATTTACCAAAAGGATTAGTGATACCATCTACCTGTTACACCTTCTAATCAGCCTGCTTGGCATTAGTTTATTATTGATAAAACTATGGAATTTGAAGAGTGTTGTGTTTAGTTTGTCATAAAGAAACAACATAAGTAAATCATGTTTTATCTTAAAAATAAATATCAAAAGGAATCAATATCATTTTACAGAATCAATAAAAGAATATTTACTGTTTAATATATAATAAAAGTATTTCATGAAACGTCAGTAGTTTTGTTTCAAAATTGTTGTTGTAGAGGAGTGAAACTTCAACCAATATTTCATGCTCAGCAAAGCGCTAATGATTGAATAGATTTATATTAAGTCAAATATTTGTTCACCCAGCTTCTTTTTTCGCTATTTTTGTTGCTATAAAAATGATTTATTTCTTCATTTCATATGCTTTGTCTTAGCTTTTTTTTCGTCCATATTAGAAAGCGTAAGCCTTATTTTTAATAAAATCATTTAGTATTATATTGTTTTGTTTTGAGTTCCTTTGATTCATTGATATTGTGATCAGATTGTTTGAAGTTTCAAATGAAAATAGGACTTAATTTTGCCTCTTCTTGGGTATCAATTTGGATCATGACATTTTTCTAAAAAGCTTCTTTTGTAGAAAATTTTTCAGTAATTAATTTTTATTGTTTAATATTGATATAGCTTAATTTTTGGATAGTATTGAGATATTATTAGGAATTTTACCAGGTTATACCTATGAATAAACAGGTAGGAGTGCAAGAGTTCCTTTTTAATATTTCTCTTTTTATGCTTATTAAACTCACTTCCTTTGAGTACCTCGATTTCTGGAAAAGTTAAAATTCAATTTTTTCCAATAAATTAAAATGTATTAGACACTAAAACTAAACCGGCTATTAAAAAAAAACTAAACTTAAAGAGACTATTGCTTTTTATATCGACAGAAAAAAATGTTAAGTCATAAATTGTATGACATCTTTGTCTCAGAGAATAAAAACCATTGAATTTCACAAGTCATTTGAACCCTAATACCTAACGAAAGACCCAAACTTAGTCTAGTTTTATTATAGCTGTAGTATATTGGAATGTCGTAAGATACGGCAATGTAGATTGCAAATATACATGTTTTAAGAACAAGATCAGAGAAACAGTTAAATACTGCTTGTTTGATATATAGTTTGGGATTGGTTAGAGCTTAGCGTTAAGGAGGAGCGAGTCACACCTAAAAGACAAAACTTTAGTTAACAAAATCCTGTGTTTTACTGCCTAAATCCTACTTAGCATTAACAAACTACTTTCCGGCACTTTCAAATCTTGTCAGGTACTATGAAAATCTTACATGATATTGTCGAAATCTTGCAAGCTAGTAAAAAAATCTCGTTTGGTACTAAGAAAACCTTTGTTAATATTAGCAAAATATTTTCTTAAACTACCAAATTTCGTCTAATATTATCAAACATTAGTCAATTTTTTCAAGGCAATGGAAAACGTTTTTCTCTTAACACTTTCAAGTATTATTTTTTTATTGACAAGTCACTAGGACTCGTGTAATATTAGTCATTTTGTTCTATTATTCAGAGCCAAAGAAAGGTTTTCTTTATTAACATTCTTGTAATTTTTTTAATTAAAATTCATTTTTGAAGAAATATCAATAATTGTTTTGTTTTTCAGAGAATAGAATAGTAATTGTTTCTTAGCAACATTCACTTAATTATTTTTCTAATGACATTTTACGTAAAATGGAACATTAGTAATTGTTCAAGGTTATACAAAGCTGTGTTTCCACCTTGAAAACTTTCACGTAATGTTTTTTAATGAAAATGTAGGTAAACTGAAAAATTTGTCATTTTCTTTTTTCAGAACCAGTGAAACTTTTCTTCGTTGTATTGCTCTAAAAAAAATAGGTTTACCTCCTGCACCTGCTTAGATAAAATTTGTCACATTTTTTTATCGCTAGATTGAATGTTAATACAAATTCGAATGTCTTAAGTCTGGATACGAGTCAGTGGGCCTGAGATGCCAATTCTCCGCCTTTACATGTTCTGGTATTTGATAAAATGGCTAAAATAAAGTTGTATCCATTCAGTACTTTGTTCACCAATCTATCTTCATATGTTTGTGTTATAGTAGATGTTTTCTCCAGCTGAAGAACAGTTACACTACTGACCTTTTTGAATAAACTCAGAAGGATAGTTGGTAGAGTGCATTGCTACTTACAATAAAACAGTACAGCTCCCGTTGAACGGAAGAGAAAGATGCCATTCATCTTTAGTTCTGACTGAAATCACCCAACACGAGACTGTGTCCATGAGCATAAAAGTTAATGTAGATTACATGCAGTGCAAGTGCTTTAATACGGAATTTCAAACCTGAAAAGAGGCCACTCATGAAACAGGTTTGGTCATGTAGTATTTTATTACATAAACAGGGTTAATTACTTTATTGTAATGAAAGTTTGTCACCATGGCTGTAACAGAAAGGAAATGAAAATAAATCGCGATACATGAAATGGGAATAATAAATAAAATGTTTTAGAGTGATGCTTACAATATATTGTTGTGAACTACAGCTCTATTAGAAACGGATTCGTTTTAATTGAAAACAGTTGTTTCCACAATTTATTTCACACTTCAAATCAATTCAATACAAATTTTGACAACTGATTTGGGGCCCTTTTTAATATTGGGATGGAGCGATAGCCCCAGCAATACCCCCTAAATGATGCCACTTAATATAATATAAGGATTTGTTCCCACTTTAAAACCATTCTTCTTATGTTTTGGAACAAAAATTTGCATAAGATGAAACATTAGAAACTTTTCTTTTTTAGAGCTATGGAAAATAATTTTCTTTCCTTAACAGCATTAATCAAACTTTTTTTTAACGTTATTCACATGAGATAAAGCATCTATCTATTGTTTTTGTTTTTAGCGGAATTAAAAAGTTGTTTTTCTTATCAACGTTCACTAATTTTTTTTTTAAAGAAAATTAACGTGAGACGAAATAATAGTATAAGAAAATCCTCTTTGATATTACCAAAATTTTTAAAATACTATTTACAGAATATTTTCTGGTGCTATTAATTATTGCTATGTATTATCAAAATCTTGCAACACATTAACAATATCTTGTGTGGAAGATTTGAAATGAAAGTTGACGCAAGATGAAATATTAATTTTTTTTTATAATAATATTTATGCAACGTTGTTTTCGTAACGAAGGCTCACTGGAGAGGATATATTCATCAGTTCTTTTTTTCTTTTTAAAGGAATGTAGAGTTGTTATTTCTACAAAAGAAGTTGTTATTCTTCGGGCGCTAACAAGACTTCGACATTAAGAATTATTTATAACCCAAAATTGCAAATAGTCAATCCTTTTTTTTACTAGGGACTAATTTTACCCTTTTTATTGCTAGAAAAACTATCAATTAAAATATTCCTAAACTTGATAAATATAATATCATTTAGGTTAATTCCCTCCTCTAAAATGTTTTGATTTTAACTAGAGATCTAACTCACTGCTTAGCTAGGAAAAATACACTTTCCATATTTCATTTTGAATTTTTTTCCAAATTTATAATTTATATAAAAAATTTTCAATTTAGTAAAACTGTATTGTACTTTTGTAAATTTTAAAAACTTTCGTAAGTAATTTAGCTTATTTTTATATCTTGCATTTAGAGTGCCGAGGGCGGGGGTATACACGCTTTTATTTGTGAAAATTCCCATTTCTTTAAGTTTTACTAAAATTATTCATTTTAATGAATATTGATGCAATGAAATGCAATGAATGCAGAAATGATAGTTGATACAAGATGAATTAGTAGTAATTTTTCCTATTCCGACTAATAGAAATGTTTTGTCTTAATAATTCTCTTGTAACTTTACTTTTGTGTAATGACAATTTACTTTAGTTGAAATATTAAACAATTTTATCATTTAAGGGAAGGAAATATTATTTTCTTAACTTTTTTTATGTTTTTGAAATTTAAATAAGATGAAACATTAATAATTTTTCATTTTCAAGTTTATAGAAATGTTTGTGTTCATTTTATAAACATCCACGTAATGTTTTGAAATAAAAATTATGAAAGATAAAACATAAGTCATTTTCCAATTTTTCAAAGCAATGGAATGATTTTTCATAAAATATTTGTAATTTTCTTTCTTTTTCGGATCAATGGAAAGTGTTTTTTACTGAAAAACACCCATGCAACTTTTGTTTCTAATGAAAATTCATTTAAGACGAGACATAAATATTTTGTTTTCTTTTTAAGGTGTAAGAGATACTTTTTCTTTTAAAATATTCTCTTAATATGTTTTTTAATGACATTTAACGTTAGACAAATGATTAGTGAACAAAGTCTTATGTGGTAGTAACAAAACCTTTCTTCATATTACCAAAATATATATGGTACTACCAAACTTCTACTGTTACTATTAAAATTTTAAATGATATAATTAAAATATTTCAAGATATTAAAAAATGCTTGTGTAGATATTAAACAAAGATATTAATTAAACAAAATTTAACAAAATTCGATAGATTTTAATTTTAACAAACAAAATTTTAACAAAGATTCAAGATATTAAACCAAATTCTTATTTAATATTTACAAAATATCTTCTGGTTCTTCCTAATACTGTCTGATATATTCAGTAATTTAAATTTTATTTTCAAGACGCTGGAAAAAGGTTTTTTTGTGCGCAACTTAACTTAGGTTGAATTAGCCTAAAGAAGGGTTGAAAAGCTCAATGTCTCTTATTTAAAAATAAAACTCTGATAATTATTCTAAAATATTAAGTGAAACATGCTAAGGTGGAAACATACTTGTCCATTACCTTGA
Source organism: Artemia sp. Kazakhstan ARC1039 (assembly GCA_029168905.1). Lineage (NCBI taxonomy): Eukaryota > Metazoa > Arthropoda > Branchiopoda > Anostraca > Artemiidae > Artemia > Artemia sp. Kazakhstan ARC1039. The sequence continues at coordinate 15,357 of JAQQPU010009519.1, forward strand.
AAAAAATGACTAATTTTTTTCTTGTGTGAATTTTTATTGCCAAAAAACATTACTTTAATATTGCTAAAAAAAAACAAACTATTCCATAATGTTGAAACAGAAAAAACAAATAAAGTCTGATAATATCAAAAAATTTGATAGTTTCAAAAAATTTGGCCCTAGGATGGATGGATGGATCCTAAGAAAGACTTAGGCTTAATTTGACTCTCAGTTGGATTATATGTTTTGGCTTTTTCTCCAAACAACTATTGCTTGATGGTGATTTGAATATAATTCTTTGATTTAAAACTTAATTGTAAATATTTTTTAGTGCCAACTGAGATTTTACCTATTGCTTGCAAAATTTTGATGACATTGCTTAATATTTTTATAATAATTGGATATTTTTGATATTATTGTATTTTACACAAGATTCTGTTACCTACATTTTCATCCTACGTGAATTTTCATTAAGAAAAAGATTAAGTAATTTTAGATGAGAAAAATTAATCTTTCCATTTCCTTAACTAGTTTAAAATTTATTAATAATTCTTTGTAGTTTAATTTCTATTAAAAATAATGTTATATTAATTTTGGTAAGAGAATAGTTTTTCATATTTCTGAATAAAGACAAAATTTACTAATGATTCATCTTATATTATTTACTATTACATTAATATTACTTTAATGTTGCTGAGGCAGATACAAATCTTTTTCTTACCTTGATGAGGAAAAAATAACCAACATTTTGCCTGTAAACTTTCATAGACCAAAAGGTATGACTTGAATGGTTCTAAGAAAAAAAGCTTTTTCATTGCCTTGAATTAAGAAATATTGACTACTGTTTGATAATATCAGAGAAGTTTTGTAGTATCACAAAATATTATGTTAAAGTTAACTAATATTTTACTAGTACTACACATACTTTTAGTTATAACTTGTAATAAAATTTTAAATAAGTTTTTTGTAAAAACAACCACTTTACATTCCCTTAAAAGAAAAAAAAGAACTGATTAATATTTCGTCTCTAATAAGCCTTTGTTAAGAAAATAAGGTTGTATGAACATCATTTGGAAAATACTCTTACATTGCTCTGAAAAGGAAAAATAACCAATATTTCATTTTGCGTCAACTTTAATTTCAAAAACATTACATGAATGTTATTAAGAGGTAATAAACTTTTCCATTATCTTGAGAAAAAAAAAACTAGTTTCATTCTACTTAAGTTTTCCGGGTTGTAACGGTAGCTAGCAATCTAGTAAGAGACGATCACGTCCCATAGTAAAAAAAATTGGTCATAACTCCTAAGACTACAATCAGATAATAAGCTATAAAATAAAATAAGCTATTAGAATCATCTTTTTCGAAACCCATATATGGAAAACTTATAGTTCTTTGGCTTGAACAACAAGGGAAATATATTGGCTTGAAAATCAAGAAAAGTGGCTACAACCACGATATTATGCATATACAGCATCTTTTTTTCTTCTTTTCCTCAGATAGCTGGGCACTGAAACTTCTTAGAGGGCTGTTTAATGGCTCATTTTAAAGGAAATTGATGGGCTTAAAAACTTTTTCAGTGAAAAAAAAATTATTTTTAATTTAAAATCTTTTTTACGAAAAAATTGAATTTTTAATATCAAAATTGATGAATGATTTTATATTCGTAGGTATGTAATCATCATAATAGAGAGCTGTGTAACGGCTCGTTTTAAAGGAAAATGTATTTATATAGAAACTTTTTGCAATTAAAAAAAATCATAGGCAGCGTGCTAGCGCTGCCTAAGTAAAGAACGATGTGGGCACAATGTCTTTTTTTTTCTCCGAACCCAGGCACTTCGTATGGAAGGAGTTGTCATAAAAAGTTAGAAAAAGGCTCATTCGATTGCAAATTGGAGTGACTAGTGCTCTTTTTAATAAAGAGCACTTTTATAGAAAATATCTTTTTGAGGAGGACACTCCTCCACAACCCTCGGGCAAGGGTTTTAAGTTATTCCTTGGGGGCATATAAGGTTTTTTAGAAAGTTTTGCTTTAGAAATTTTAAAAAAAGCTCATTTGATTGGAAATTCAAAGGGCTAGTGCCCTTTTTAAAATTAGAAAGCGATTGGAGGGCAACTAGCCCCCCCCCCA
>JAQQPU010009519.1:18017-32553 GCA_029168905.1 Artemia sp. Kazakhstan ARC1039
CAAGTGTTTTAAGTCGACAGTGATTGGAGGACAACTCCCCCCCCCCAAGCCCATCATTCCCCAAACACATCAAATCAAAAATTTGAGATTGCCATTTAGTTCAGCGTATTGAATTTCCAGATAGAAAATATCCTTTTGAGGAGGACACTCCCCCAAAACCCTCGGGGCAAAGGTTGTAAGCTATGTCCTGGGGGCATATAAGGTTTTTATAGAAGGCGTTGTCAAAGAAACTTTAAAAAAGGCTAATTTGATTGGAAATTCAAAGGGCTAGTGCTCTTTTTAATAGTTGAAAGTGATTGGACGGTAACTAACCCCCCTCTCATGCCCACCTTTTCCCTAAATACTTCCAATCAAAATTTTGAGATAACCATTTTGTTCAACGTAGTTTAAAGTTCTGGAAAAAAGATGTTTGAGGATGACAAACCCCTCACAGCCCTCAGGATAAGGATTGTAAGTTATGCCCTGGGGACATATAAAGTTTTTATATAAAGCGTAGTCATAGAAACTTCAAAAAAAGGCTCATTCGATTAGAAATTGAAATGGCTTGTGCCCTGTTTTTAGTCGAAATTAATTGGAAGGCAACTAACACCCCTTCCACCCCCACCATTTCTGCAAACACTTCCAATCAAAATTTGAAATAGCCATTTTGTTCCACGCAGTTAAAGTTCAGGAAATTATATCTTTGAGCAGGACACTCCCCTCAGAGTCTTCAGAGCAAGGGTTGTAAGTTATGCCCTGGGGGCATATAAGTTTTTAATAAAATCTTTGTAGTAGAAACTCAAAAAAGGGCTCATTTGATTGGAAATTCAAAGGTCTAGTGCCCTTTTTAATAGTCGAAAGTGATTTGAGGACAACTTGCCCCCCTCTCTCGCACACCTTTTCCTCAAACACATCCAATCAAAATTTTTAGATAGCCATTTTGTTCAGTGTTATGGATTTCCAGATAGAAATTATGTTTTTGAGGAGGATTCTCCTCCACAGCCATCAGGGCAAGGGTTGTAAGTTATGCCCTGTGGGCATATAAGGATTTTACTGAACACGTCGTCGTAGAAACTTCAAAAAGGGCTCATTCAATTGGAAATTGAAATGGCTAGTGCCAATTTTAATAGTCAAAATTTATTGGAAGGCAACTAACACCCCTTCCACACCCATTATTTCCCCAAACATATCCAATCATTATTTTAGATAGTCATTTTGTTCCACGCAGTTTAAAGTTCTGGAAATTATACCTTTGAGCAGGAGACTCCCCCCAGAGTCTTCAGGGTGAGGGTTATAAGTTACGCCCTGGGGGCATATAAGGTTTTTATTGAAATTTTTGTCGTAGAAACTTCAAAAAGGGTTCATTCGATTGGAAATTCAAAGGACTAGTGTCCTTTTTAATAGTCAAAAGTGATTTGAGGGTAACTAACCCCTCTCTCACACCCACCTTCTTCCCAAACACATCCAATCACAATTTTTAGATATCCATTTTATTCAAACGCAGTTGAAAGTTTCGGAAATTAAGTCTTTAAGGATGAAATCCCATCCCCCCCCACAACCTTCAGGGCAAGGGTTTTAAGTTATGCCCTGGGAGCATGTAAAGTTTTAATTGAAATTTTTGTTGTAAAAACATCCAAAAGGGCTCATATAATTGAAAATTGAAAGGGCTATTGCCCTTTTAATAGTCGAAAGTGATTGAAAGTCAGCTAACCCCCCTCTCACGCCACCATTTCTCCAAGCACATCCAATCAACATTTTGAGATATCCATTTTTTTCAACGTATTCGAAAGTTCTGGAAATTAGGTCTTTTAGGATGACAACCCCATCAGAGCTTTCAGTGCAAGGGTTGTAAGTTAAACCCTGGGGGCATATAAGGTTTGTATATAAAGTTGTTGTAGAAATTTCAAAAGGGGCTCATTTGATTTTAAATTGAAATTGCCCTTTTTAATAGCCGAAAGTGAGTGGAGAGTAATTAACCCCCCCCTCTTACGCCCTCCATTTCCCCAAACACATTCAATCAAACTTTAGAGATAGCCATTTTGTTCAACGTAGTTGAAAGTTCTGGAAATTATGTATTTAAGGATGATAAACCCCTCAGAGTCCTCGTGGCGAAGGTTGTAAGTTATGTCCTGGGGGCATATAAGGTTTTTAATGATATAAACTCTATGATAAAAACTTTAAAAGGGGCTCATTCAATTGAAAATTGAGAGGGCTAGTGCCCTTTTTAATAGTTGAAAGTGATTGGACGGTAACTAACCCCTCTCTCACGCCCACCATTCCCCCAAACACATCCAATCAAATTTGTATGCCTTTCCAAGGCCAGAAAAAAATTTGCACTTTACTGAAAGAAATACAAATGAACTTGTATTGTCAGTTTAATATACATATACTGATATTTAGTAATCAAAATCTTAATACTATTTGATTTATTAAAGTTATAAAAGTAAAAACATTTATTTTTTTTAGTAAAGTGCAAATTTTTTTTTGGCCTTGGGAAGGCATAGAGGTTTTGAACCCCACTTATGTTAATTTCTGCTCGTTTTGAGTTTGACTCGGTTATTTATTGTAATTTCTGTTCGTTTTGAGTTTCATTTATTTATTGATGGTGATTTGTGGTAGTTTCACGCTTGGTAGATTATTTGATTTTATTTTTGCTCATTTTTTTTTAATGGAGTTTTTTACTTTTCTTTGAAAATCTTATTTTGTGGAAAAAGCTTTTTTAATTAATTATAATAAATAAGAACGAATTCTAGCCCATAGTAAAACAAATAAAATATATAAAGGATTGCAATAGTTCATTATCTTTAATTTACCATTCGATTTATTTAAAATGACATGGTTTTGTATTTATTCTTTATGAGCCCTACTGAAAAACTTGGCTTTTGAGGGAGTCGAACCCAAGGCCTTTGCGCTATAGAAAACGCCGTTCTAGCCAATTGAGCTAAGAAGCCTTGACCATAGAAACGAATGCTACGATTTATCATGAATAATAATTACAATTTGGATTTGTTCTGTTCTTTGCAGATCTTCAATTTACACAAATTAGAATTTTTCAAGAGAAAAAATTTGGTAAAGTGAGTTTAAGTTTGTAAAGTGAGGTTATAGTTGATACTTTATAGCAGGTATAATTATGGTCCTAAGGTAAATAAACTTTGGTAGCGTGCCTTAGGCCTGATCTTAGGCCTGATGACTAGGTCATGATTAGGCCTGACTAATTTGGCATACCAGCTGGAATTGTTCGAGGAACTAAAATAAGTTTGTAGAGAGGTTGGCTATAACCTAATACTTTTGTTCATCTAAAACACAACGGTACAGAGTCTGGCTATAAATAGGCTATTGGGACTAATTGTCACATAAAATAAACAAATACAATAATACTTTAATGCAAGTTCTACAATATTTAAAATACTTTCAATTTATGAACATATAATCCAAGGGATTCCCAAGATAAATAGACCAGAGGTCAGTCCGACAAAAAATTAGTATCAGACTCCCCGTTCCCATGAAATGTATCTTTTATACCAAGCATCAGCCACATATTATCGGGCGCACTGACCATATAGCAAGGAAGTGGCGATTTCTCAATTTCCTATTCACGTCTACATACACCAAGATGTGTTCTTCAAATAAAAAGAGGTATTTCAAAACTTTGTATTTTACGTCTAAATGTTCTTACTAAAATCCAATTTTGGCTTAATTAGTCAGCTTCGCCAAAATACTTCCCCCCTTGATAAGAGTTGCCCTCATCTCCAAATACTTTACTTTTTAAACACACATTTTAAAAATTTTGTACATTCTTCATTCTTCTTATGGTGCCATTATTTATGGATCATCTGCGCATATAACCTCAATGGGTTTCTCTAGGGTCATGTTTATGGCCAAATGTTATGCCATGTCTGTTCTTCTAAGGATATCAATTATTAAAAATTTTCCTTGCTATTCTCTCTTATCCTTTTTATCTTGAAGACAATAAAATTCTTTCGAATATGCATCTTCTCTTTTTGTTGACCCACAATGGCTTAAGCATTATACTAGTGTCTTAAATTATATTTAAAGTTGTATTAGGAACTATTTGATTAATTTGAGTTTAAATTGAATTTCCATCAATAATTTAATTCATCTGGGTAATGTGGTTGATTTAAAATTTATATTCCGGTTTTAAGAATGCCTTGGATAGTCAATACATTACAATTTTTTTGCAACCACAAATTTCTTTAGAAAAAACACATTACATTTTCTTAACATTCCATATTACTTAATGAATGTTTTAGGCTATAAGCCATTTGTTTATACATCTTAAGCATTGAAAATTACTTATTTAGCTTCACTTTCATTCAATAAATCGGCAGTAAATTGTCACTTACTACTGGATTCTGTTGACGTTGATTTCGGACACGGTAAATGTATAAGTCCTGGATACAAAGATTATATTTGGAGATGCTAACTACAAGCTCAAGCAATGTATTATTTGGTTGATATTAGCATAATACACAGATCAAAAATTGGCTCCAACTTTGGTTTATATTGGCAAAATTAAACAAAACTGGGTTGAAAAAATTAGGTCTGTGATATTAAGAAAAAAATTCGATATCAGTCTACAAATAAAGCATTAACGTTTGTATGCATAAGTAAAAAAAATCATACACTAATATATACAAATATTTTTCTTGTTAAGTAAGAGGTTGATTATTTTCTTACTTGTTTTCTAAACAGAATATGCCGCTAAAATAGAAATATCCCGTTTTGGGTTGGCTTTTAATTTCATTTATATATTTTACACATTAAAATTAGCTTTAATTATTAAAAAGATTTATATAGTGACCCGTAGTCACAAACTTAGATATAACATTAAAGTACTTGGTAGAACTTAAAGTATTTATAAGAAATAAAACATGGTATATACACTAGTATTGGAATTAATTCCAATTAATACTTTGTTAACTGCTTATAAAGTATTAATACAACATATTTCTTGAAAAACACTGCTGATTTATACATTGACTAGATGTCACAAAACTTAGATAGAACAATCATTAAAAACAAATTTAGATAAAATTTTAATATATATATAGTGTCTTACTTTAAGACAATATATAGTAATATAACAACACACGAAGCAATTTTTTTCGCATGTAGATTTCTCACAAAGCAAAACTAAAATGTGGTATAACTTTTTTTTTCCAAAAGCAAAACACTCAAAATACCAATTTAATTACAATCAAAAGTATCATTACTGACATTACAATGAATTCGCTCCGTTATTTATCATAATTTTCTCTTTTACTTTTTCCACATTTAGGGACTTGTAATGCCAACCGAATTGTCTGCGATTGCAGATAAAAGCTTTTTTTTAACTAATTAATTTCTCTGCGAGAGATTATGGTTTCGTGCAGACAAGAATTTTTATACTCTTCCCTCCGAAGGTTTGATGCTTCCTATAATACCAATATTTAAAAACAAATATGATCAATCCCACAGTCATGATAGCAGCTATGAAATACCCCCTAGTTGAGGCTAATAAGCCTTTATAATAAGTGGTTCTTTTTATTTCCGTTTGGAAGATGGGATAATCAATTACCAGATTTTTATTTAGATTTTCTAGGGTTGTTAAAAACCTGGGTTTTTTTCCTTTTATTTTTTCCAGTATGGACATATCAGTTTTATTATGATTTTATGTCTTTGTGGAATTTTTTTATTATCTTGCTTAGAATTGGTTGCTTTAAAAATATCTATGTTGGATATGGGTTTTATACTCGATTTATTCATATTTATCTCCGTAATATCCACAACTAGAGAAGGTATGATCATCTCTTTTATAGTTAAACGACAGGATGGGAGGATAGTAATTAGGCCCATACCTTCTATCCATATATTTCTTGTATTCCTCGACCCTGGAAAATTTTTGCATCTCAATTGTGCCATATAGGGTTGTGAAATGCTGAATATAAAATTATTCTCACTTATTCTTCCCCATAATTTAAGATCAACTTCGCTCAATATATCTAGGTCACATTTTTTTGGTAGGGGACTTGATGGTTCCATTTCCTACCAAAGTTTAATAGCGCAGAATTTTCTTGAGCGTAGATATGATATAATTCCTATTTCGCAGAAGGGTAATTTATAATTATGTTATTTAATTACTTCTTGTTGTATTGGTATCCTATGTTTTAGGTTAAAAATTGTGATAAATCATGTTAAATCATTTATTCTAATCCAGCTTGTGGTATTCATCAATTTTGTAGGAGAAGTATTTAGTTGGAATAGTGCATATTCCTTGTTTATAACAGGGGTACTTTTAAAAATATTCATAACTCCCCTTGTTTAATTTGTAAATAATTTTCCACCATACTATAAAAGCATAGGATATTCTCGAAATTTGATTCTAGTCCTAATCTTAATTGATAAGGTAAATGGCTTTCTATAGCTTTGAGTACTTTTATTAATTGACTTGGGTTTAAAAATAGGGCTCGTAAATTTTTCGTACAAATTGTTCGAAACTCTAATTCCAATTGATTAAATTCATGGATAGTTCCATGATGGCACTAGATAATAATTTTAGAGCCATCTGAAGATATGTTTCTTCCATGATTTCACTGTGATTACATATTAATCGTTTTAGATTTATTAATACTGCTCCTGTTTAAAAATTGGAAGCGTATTTATAGTCTGGTCAACTTTTCCTTTGATTTTTGATATCCTTGTTTCTTAATGTTTTAAAATTGTTAATTGTTTGTTTACCAAGTGTAAGAGATTTTGATTTGTTAATGCGACTTTTCCTATTCGTTTTTCGGCTTCCTTCCACCTGGCCTCAGCTACCGTACCGAATATGTATTCTGAGTTCTCGCCTACAATTCTGATTATATTTTTTTTTTATCTCGCCAGTGTATTGTTTGGCTCCTTTTAATTTTATTTTTGCAACGTAATTAACATTTTCTTTATATCTTCCGAAATTCCATTAATCTGGTTGTTCAGAACATTGAACAATAAATTCGCCTGTGTTTGAAATAACGATACTTTCAGTTCTTTTTCTATTACTTGGGGGTTTGTGGAAGCACCTGGGTCAAAAGTTTTTTTCAATTCTCTTCATCTTCATTTCCAGATTATTTGCAAGTACCGTTATTTGGTTCTGGAGGTTATACAAGGTTGAAGCATTAGACCTAATGGTGATTTGACAGTAGCCTTCCATTGCTTTGATGTTATTCATCCTGTGAAACGATACTCATTTTGCGCCCCTAAATTTGACCGTAATAAGCTGGAATATCTTAAAAATGAAAATTATAGTTCAAATTCTCATCTGTAATAATTATTCAATATATAGATCACATATAAGCCGTGCAATTCCTACATATTTTGCATATTCCTGGAGCATTTGTAATTATCTTGGTGTTATCTTCAATTCTTGTAATTCAGTTACTTCCTGTCTTACCCATTTTATTTTATTCTTTTGATAAATAAACCATGCTGTTATAAGTGTAAAAATAAACTTACACATACTGGGCCAATTATACACGCTACTAAAAATAATTCATTGAATTGATTGCTTTCATCCCGTATCATTATCAGCTTAACTTCTGCTTGATTAAGAGCTATTTTTTTCTTGTTCTAGATCTTTCAGTAATTGTTCCCAACTAATAGGTTGTTAGAATTTTTTTCCATCGGTCCATCAGATGCATACTTTTTTGTTTTGAAAAAAAATTCTGAATCACCTAGTAAAAATTGCTTAATTTTTAGTGCGGTTAATTTAGTGATTTTCTCTTCTGATCCTTGCCTATTTTCTCTTTTGAGAATGAAATTTGTATCTGTTTACCACAGGTTACATTCTGACATAGTCGTTATAATTAATGGGAAACTTGGTAGTTCTGTATCTTGAGTACAAGTAACTTCCAGAGTAACATTATTTGAAACTAACACTTCGAATAAACTTATTGATATAATTCCTTCAGTTGTTTTTGAAGGTTTGGAAATTTCCAAATGGCATGTTTTCTGAATGCCTTGTCTATTTTCTAGAATTATATTTTCCTAACAATTTAAACTATTTTAAATTTTTGTCATTTTTATTCCTTATTTGGTCAATTCTAACTTAAAAATACCATTTTATAAAACGTCAATAACCAAAGTTTTTCTAGAGTAATTATTCTTTATCCTTTGTTTTCTACTAATACATACGCTGAGGGTGATTTCATGGTAATTATGACTCCTTGTGGTCCCCTTGTTAGAATAGGAAAGGCTTGATACATTGTAAATGAGTTTTTTTTCTGAACCAGGGGTATTCTAACATTTATTCGGAGCTTTTTTGCTTATTGAAAATAAGATGCTTTTAATAGCTTAGCATACCAGCTTAATGGTCGATCGGGTCTAACCCCGAAGATAATTCATAATACCCTTCCTTTAATACAGATTGCTATATATTTTGTAAGATTTCTTCAAACTCCTTCGGAGGCAACAGAAGTTTTGGGATATGTCGTAACTCTAATAAACCTAAGGCTCCTTTTATCTGTATCGTATAGTCGATTAAAATTTGTAGATGTGTCATTAACCGCGCCTGCAGGAGTAGCCTGTCTATTACTGCAGCCTTTCCCAACCCAGGAAAAAGCGGGAGGGCTGGGCTCTTGGCCTGCATCCCACACCTACGAGAAGACTATACACAACAGATACATCAAAGTAACAAAGACTCGGATCAAATATCAACTCAAGAACGACAAATTCCTGTCCCCGGACAATATTTCTGACTGTGAAACATACTCTCGGGCCTGGGTTTAGGAATGTCCATACAATGGCCCAAGCATCAAAACTGAACAAGTAGTAAATGAAATGATTGGATATAATCTAGACTTACTTGTTTTATCGGAAGTTAGATGGACTAGTGCGGGATCAAATCAACTACCAAATGGCTACAATACTATTTTCAGTGGAACCAATTCATGATGAGAATAAGAATTTGCTCTCATCACAACAAAAGAAGTGAAAAAGATCATGATCAAATGGTCCCCAATCTCATTCAGAATCCTCATTGCTAGATTTAATGGATTTCATGCCAAGCTTTCTGTGATTGTCTGCTATGCCCCGACCAATGAAGCAAATATAGAGGTAAAATACCAATTTTATAGAACCTTACAAGCGGTAACAAACAATGTAACAAAGCATGACATAACATACGTCATTGGAGACTTGAATAATTAAAAGATTGGAAATGACCGGGATTATTTCCCCCAAGTACTAGGAAACCATGGGCTTGGAGACCTAAATGAAAATGGTGAATTGCTCGTTGAATTTGCAGCAGCCAATCATTTAATTGTTGGTTTGAGGTTATTCACTCATCTTGACATCCACAAATATTCTTGGACCTCCCCTGATAGTTTAACTAAAAATCAAATAGACCATTGTTTGGTTAGCAGTAATTTACGTTCAAGTCTCATTCATGTACAATCGTATAGAAGTGCTGATATAGGATCTGCCCACTCACTTATGATGGCAAAAAAGAAAACATATGTTCTTTAATTGAATATTAAAAAAAAATATGTTTGCTAACCTTTCAATAAATAGGGACACGGGTATTTTAAATATTGACCCAGTCTCTGATAATTTTCTAAAGAGGGAATCAACAGTCAATAAGGGATTTTTTTTACCTGCTAGACCATAATGAATTGCTTCAATAATAGCCAATAAAAGGATTATTTCGCAACAGAAGAGTTAAAGTAATTTCCATTTTTTTTTATTTTTCCATAGTTGCTCTGGTGTTCTCACTGAAGTAACTCCATATTAGCATCTTTTCCCTACTTGGATCAGTTTGTGCCAATTGAATATTTTTTTGGGTGGTTGTTTTCTTGTTTTTTTTAGTTTTAACTTGTTTTTTTTATCTTGTTCTTCTCCAGTCTTTCGTGCTGAAGACGCCTTGTTTAAGATACTTTAGAATCTTATCTGGAGTTAAACAGGGATGCATTTTGTCACCACTGCTCCTTATAATAGGTATTGACTGTACCCTTCGCAGTACAACAACAGATTGCATTGAATTTTCATCCAGTGATTAAACAATCAGCGACCTATGTTTTGGAGATGACATAATATTAGTTCAGGGTTGAAAGCAACGTTTGCAGTACTTCATTCACAGGGTCAGTGTGAGAGCCAGCCAGAAAATAAATGCAGGAAAGACAAAAACCATGGCAACATCCAATTCTCCCCTACATATCAAATGTGCTGGTGAGGAAATTGAAAAACTTATTGAGTTTAAGTATTTGGGTAGCATCATAGAGAATACTACATCTACTACAAAAGAAGTCATAACTAGAATAGGAAAAGCTTACACAGCCTTCAATCAACTGAAAAGAATCTGGAAATCCAGGAGTTATTCAAATTAATTAAAGCCGCGCTTATTCAACAGTAACGTCTTACCACTCCTCCTGTATGCCGCTGAGGCTTGGCACTTAAACATTCAACAAGAGAAAAAGATTCTCGCTTTTGAAAGCAATTGACTCAGGAGGATTCTGAATATACATTTGTCGGAAAGCGTCTCAAACGATACCATTCATAAAATCATCAATCAACCACTAATAACCGACACCACCGGATCCCGTAGATGGAGGTATCCTGGACACGTTTTAAGAATGGAAAACCATCGAATACCGAAGTCTGTACTTGAGTTGTAGGCAATTGGAAGCCGCAAGCTAAGGAGAACTAGAAACAGATTGAGGCGAACATATAACATGGACCTATGTCACCTGAAAGCCTCTCTCCAACCACATTGGGAAGATGTATACGCAGCCACCAATTTTGGACGAAATTGGCGAATATTCACTGATGTTCTAGGTATCCCTCTTTTGATAAGAGGATCTAAGATCTAAGGTAGGGTTTTATTTCTATCATGCTTGCCGATAAATATAACGGCTTATAACGGCTCCTTATAACAGCTTTTCTCCTTTATTTTCATTAATCAGTAACTTTTTTAGTCTACTGATTATATTGTAAACTTTTTCTAATGTAAAGTTTGAACTGGAGATTTTTTCCTTTTGGTTTAACAATAACTATTTTTTTACTTTTCAATGTGAAAATATGTTTTGCTCGATATTTTTCTCTTTTTTTCTTCCAGAACATTGACTGGTATTATTTCCAAATAAAATTTTTGTATGTCATCGAAAGCTATATTTGTCCTATTTTACCCATCTATTAATGATTTAACATTAACATTAGTACGGTGTTTCTTCACATGCATAATAGTTTCGACTTGTCTGTTTAATGAGTACAATTTTGCAAGCACCAATTGCTCGAAACTATGGAATATATTTGCAATCCTATCATATTTGATTTTTCACAATATTATTTTGTCTTCCCGGATGTTTGTTTTCAGTAAAAAGGCTTCGATTATATTGTGACAAGCGTCCTTTTTTAACCTTATGGTATATAACATCTTTTACAAGCACCTCAAGTCTATTTCAAATAAGAGTTGCCAGTAATATTTTACAATTCCCACCTTGCGTATCTGCATTGTAATTCCTCCGTCTACCACTTGTACCTTAGCGCCCTCTATTTGTGTTTTGTCATCTTAACATATCCAATATATATAGAGTTGTCCCAACGCTGTATATAAAATATATAGAGTTGGGACAACTCTTGTTGAAAGGGAGAGTACTGTGGTAATTGCCTAAATTAAACAAAAAATAATTTAATAAAAAGTATAACATTTGTAACGCAAAAAAATACAAAGTTCAGAAATACTATTTTTATTAGGATAAAGTACACATCCTGGAATGTCTGGGCTTAAAATAAACTTGCTCAATAACCAATTTCTTGGCTAAGCACATCAATTTGCCGGATAGATGTCGTTGGTTTTTCATATATATATATACTCAGATTTTTTAGACTGAGTCGACACTAGTCCATTTGCCGGGTGAATCTCCGCCCGTTTGATATTTTATTAGAAATACCCTGGATTATGTGTCAAATATCGTAAGCGTTTAAGTGTCTTGTTATATTGCCATAGTAGTCTTATAATTTCTAATTCTCTGAGACAATTAGTCCCAGAGGTTTTATATTACCAGACGTTGTATAGTTTGTTGCATTAATAAAAGTATTGTGTTATAGCCAACGTCTCTACAATCTTATTTTAGTCACTCGAATAATCCCAGCTGGTACGCCAAATTAGTCGGTTCAAAGCATAGGGCACGCTACCAAAGTTTTGTTACCTTAGGAGCGTAACTATACCCCATATAAAGGGAGAAATAAGGTATCAACTACAAACTAACTGTACAACCTTAAACCCACTTTACCACAAAAACAGAGATATGGGTTGTTGAAAAAAATATATTAAACAACGAACTCTACCTTATAGTTATATAAAGGGTTGGTATTGGTCAATATAAATGAGAAAATCGGTGTCATGATTGCAAAGATATTTGAAGCATTGTAAGGATCCGGGTTGCAGTGATAGCTAACAACATAGTAAGAGATGATCGTGCCCCATAGTCAAAAATTGAATAGTTCATAACTGCTAAAGCTAGAATCAGCTATAAAAAACAAGTATACTATTAGAACCGCTTTGTCCGAAACCCCTATATAAGAAACTTACCGTCCCTTGGCTTGAACAACAAAGAAAATATATTGGCTTGAAAATCAAGAGAAATATTTTTGCTTGAAAATATTAATTCCAAGTTGTATCGGTAGCTAGCAACCTAATAATTATAAAAACGGATTATGTAAGTTCTATTGGTATGTTAGCTGTAGAGACAGGTGAATGCTAGTAAAGAACATAGCACGGGACATATTAGATCTAGTTAGGTGCCTTATTCTCTGAGTTTCGTCTCTTACTTTTTCAAATAAGAAAAAGCCTTAGGCTTTTCCTGTTTGTAAATTTCTTGGAAAATTATGGTTATATTAAAGAACAATTTGTTGCCTATAGTAAATGATAAGTATTATATTAAAAGACGGTCATTAGAAGAACTAACCTTTACATATATTGGAATTAGTTAGGTGCTTGATTCTTTGAGGATCGTCTCTTACTATTCCAATACAGAAAAAAACCTTTAGCATTTTCTTCTTTGTAATATGATGAAAATAAAGAACGTCTTTGATTGAAAGTATATAATAATATGAATTGAAAAAATATTTTTGTGTTTTGACACAAATTTTACTCTTTCAATCGAAATAGATTTAGTTATAGAAAGGATCTTATTTTAGAAATTTTAGAAGACAGTTAAATAAAATAATTTGTTTATCTGTTTCTTCAAAGTTATTGCGTACTTCTTTATTTGAAACTTGTCACATAATCCAGATTTCAGTGGTAGTGAGCAATCTAGTAAAAGAGTAATAGCTAGGATTATAAAAAAACATTTTCTGAATGTTCTAAAAAATGTCTTTTGTCTTTAAAAAGATAAAAATACTAATTTTTGATAGTATCACACAATCTTGGTAGTATCACAAAATATTTTCTTAATGTCAACTAAGATTTGTATGTACCAAGCAAGAAATCATTGACAACTTGCATAATGTTGAGATTATCATGATAGATTTTTATAATACCAGACAATATTTCGAGGTACCTAAATAGAAACGCAGTAGTTCTAAAAATAAATAGGGAAATTGAAAGTTCTTGCTTAGGTTCGAAAGGTATTCAAAAAAGAATGCTAGTGTCTTGTTTTTTTTTTAATCCAGGGTACCAATTATTTTGGTGTATGCACTTTAAGAAATTACAGATGGAAATGTTAGTTACTGAGTAAAACTTTACATGCTGGTAAAGGAACAAATAAGACAGATTCCTGCGAGAAATATTGTATTTCCAATATGAGATTTTAATGCCCAGCCTGGTAGAAAAAACGGATAGTCTGTATCCTAACCCCGGTAAATTTGACATAGGAAACAAATAGTAAAAGACTGGTAATATTTTGTAGGTACTACAAATACACTGTTTGGTCATAAAATGTCCAAAAAGTTTGAACTGTATTCACTTGATGGTATGATAGCAAAAATTTTACTTTTGTTTCTTTAAACCAAGGAGAGGAATCCACGATAAAAAAGGCTAAGGCATATAGGTTTTTTTTATTGATATTGAAAGTAAAGCTCACTTTCTACTGGTGTCTAGAATTATTCTAAGGCTAAAAATTGAAAATTGTGGCTAAAGGGGAGCTACCATCCGTGAAGCAATGAGAATGGGTGACTCCAAAAAGAGAACTTGAGAGATAATTTCCAGGAGTATTTGAATACCAAACTGAAGAGATTAAACTTTGATGAGAAATTGAGAAAGCATTAAAATGTGAATTACAGAGGTTTGAATTATAGGAAATGTATATAGCATTGGATCTGAAAGATGCTGCCAGAAGGCATAAAAGTAAGATATTGTACTGGTAAGCTAAGAATTTGAGAGGGAATAGTCAATCTAGACTTGTCTCAGTTAAAGAAAGCTAAAGACCACAATTAGTGATAAGGAGAGAGTTAAATATGTATGGGCAAACATTTATAGACTTTTACGTTTTACATTTTAGTCTTAAAATGTCAATTAAAGTTAAAAAGGCATATTTTTGGGTGATGTTACTTTACTGGGTAACTTTAATTGGGGAATTTTGATGTATTT
>JAQQPU010009520.1:0-32552 GCA_029168905.1 Artemia sp. Kazakhstan ARC1039
TAGTGATTTGTTCCATTAAAGTTTCATGTGCATTAAACTTTTTTCTTGGGGAATATCTCTAATCTGAACATATTTGAATACCGGAGATTAGTTTGAAGAAGTACTCGTTTTCATCTGATTTGTTGAGTCTAAAGCCAAAAATTTGAATTTTAGTGATAAAGGCCTGTCACAAAAGGAATCATCAAACCAAGGAAAATTAAATCTGCCAGGCAAAAATTTAAAGGGGAGCAGGGAAAACAGGTCAATTGTAGGAAAAGTTGATTTTCACTTTCTAATTTGGCTCACTGGAAACAAATTAACAATGAAACATTAAAAAATGAAAAAAAACTGCAATTTTTTCTTTCTTTGTATCTTTTTTAAGTATTTTTTTGTATCTTTGTTTCTATTCAGTCTTCATTTAGCCTTGAATGTGATAACACCTTTTTTGGATTTTATCAACTTGAAACTCGGTAGGATCCTAAATTAATTCAGTGACCGGAGTTAATTGTGCAACCATTCTGTCATAACATTTCATACGGATTAAAAATGTTGTAATCTACTGACCTAGTTTCTGGACATTTATTTACACTTTACAAAAATAGATTTGTGCTGATTTCAATTTTGCGTAACCATAATTGACAAGCAGAAGAGGGGCAGTAAACCCGTGGCAAGTGCCGTTGTACCTGCCGGGAGAGTCTCCCTTAAATTGCGGGGATAAGGTAACGGGGGCTGACGCTTCCCTTGTCTTTTGGGGTGATATTTTTTTTTCAAGCCAATGATGTCTCCAAAAGTGTGCCCTAACTGTGAACGTTCTTTGGGGAAAGGCACGCTGTTGCAATGCACTAAGTGTTCCAATTTGTTTCATCCCTCTTGTTCAGGGATCACCGTTTCCGATAGAAAGAATACTCCTAACTGGATCTGTTCTATTTGCAAAGCCGCTACCGAATTTTCTAGTGACCCAATAGAGAGTGAGCACCCAAATTCTTCAATAAATATGCTGACGCCACTGAATGCCGTAACCCCTGCGTCTCAAGACCCTCTCTTGGCTGTTAGCCAGGAAGCACCTGTGATTAACGATTCGACTGATAATCATTGCCCAAATGAACAGGTAAAGCGGAATAATTTTGCCTGCGATGATTCTTCTGATTCATACTGTGATTTTTCAAAAACCTTCGTAATTGCAGATGGGATTTCTCATGTAATTGTGAACACTGCCCTGTTTTTTATTTGCGATGCATTTGCGAATGGTATTCCAGAAACGGAGCTTATTGAAACTGTGGCGAACTTTTACAGCCTTGATGCTTTGGTGAATGCGAAAAATCTGCTTTGGAAATTTTCTGGAATTCCTATAAAGAGAGTAACGAGACGTGGCAACGCTGCGGAACTTGCTACAGCAAAAGATATTATGAAGATGGTCACGGATCTTGACCAGAAAGGTTTCAAATGGCCTGTATTAGTGCCTCGCTCATTCAGAGACTGCCCTTTATTAAAATCTGATTCCAATGTACGTTTGGATCGACTTGTTAGTGATTATGGCAGAAAGCTGGAGAAATCCATTACTTCTCTTGAAAGAATTGAACAAGACTTACAGTCCTCGCTGTCGAAGTGTTCAGCCAACTTGGGCTCCCCCTCCCCCTCCCCTTTAAATTCACCTGATTGGCCTCCTCTCCCCATCAGCTCTGATTCAGTAGAGACTATTACTATCGCTAATCCGCCAGCCTCGTTACGTGACCCTGTTTCCAGGAAAAATGAATTGGACAAATTCGGCTCGGGCTGTATCAAGCAAATAAAAAAGACCAATGATTTGATTTTTATCACTGTGGCGGCTGAATCTGGGAAAAAGTTTTCTTGTGATCTAAAGGATTCCTTCCCTGATTGTCTTATCAATACTAGAAAGCCTAAGTTTTTCGGAATAATCCGTGGTGTGGATATCGAGTTCGACATTGAAGCTCTAGCAGCCACTTTGCATGGGATTCTGGAGTTCAGGCGCCTTGGAATGTCGAGAACAGTAAAGGTGTCGTTTGAGTCCGAAGCATTTTTAAAATATTATATCGTCCATGGGATTAAGTTCGGTTACGAGCTCTACAGAGTTGAGAAAGACAAGGTGCTTCCAAAACGATGTTTCGCATGTCAAAGTCCCTCTCACACCGAAAAAAACTGTGATTCTACTACTCTGAAGTGTGCTCGTTGCAGTGGAAATCATAGATCAACGAAGAATACTCCATGTACTAACCCCATTTGTTGTGCAAATTGCAACTCAACTAACCACCCGTCTTACAGTTTCAGTTGCCCTGCTATGAAAAAGCTTTTTAAATGAATATTGGTTCTACGATTACGTCCTTTAATTCGAATGGAGTCATTGGCAAATTTGTAGTGCTGAATGAATTTGTTTCTGAAAATAGTTCAATACTATGTTTGCAAGAGCATCATTTGTTGGACCATTCTTTGAATATGTTAAGTTCCCTTTCAAGTCTACATGATATATTTACCGTTCCTGCGAGGCCTACCGGAGGCCGCCCTGCGGGTGGCATTGCTACATTTGTTCCTAAAGAATTTAGTGCTATTTTATCTTGTGCTGATGAGTCTTTTCTTGCCTGCAAACTTTTTGATTGTGTTTTGGTCAATTGCTATTTGCCTACTGACTATCATGTTGATTCGTCTTTTGAAGCCTTTACGTCAGCTTGCCATAGACTTAGTAGCTTTATTGCCCTATTAGATTCGAGTTTACGTATTTTTATTTTTGGTGATTTTAACTGTGATCTCGATAGTGTAAATGAACGTAGCACAATTTTAATTTCGTCTTTACCAAATTTTAATATCTGCCGTAAGACACTTGATTTTACTTATTCTCATTGGAGTGGGAGTACGAGTAATATTGACCATGTTCTTTTTAATTTTCCCCCATCTATTATAGTAAAAGTTATCCCGGATTTCCCGATAAGTGATCATTTACCTATTCAGTTTTTGACATCGTTTTCTGTAATTCATGATTCTGTTTCTGCTTCTAATTTTATTCCAATTCGCCCTAAATATTTTGAGAGAATTATCTGGGATGAAAAACTGATTCCGGCTTACCAAGATAAAGTTGATTCTTTAGCTCGAAAAGTAGTTGTACCTGATATTCTGAAGTGTCATAAAGATAACATAGAGCTTGAGCTTAACTGCATATATCTTCAGTTATTACATTGCTTAAAATATGGTGCTAAAGAAACTTTTGGAGTTAAAAAGTGTAAACCCAATGTTGAAAAACCTTTTTGGTCGTCAAATCCGTTTCTTGTACATGCTAATCATGAATCTAAATTAGCTTTTAGACATTGGAAAAATAGTGGAAAACCGCGTGATCTTCATCCGGCTTTTCTATGCATGAAAAAAAAGAAGGCAATTTTCCAGTCGGAGCTTCGTCGTCATAATAATATTTTGCTTATGGATGCTTCGTCTGAAGTTGATATGAATAAAAAGAAACTTTGGAAAGCTCTACGTTCAACAAAGAGAGTTAATGAACCTTCTAAAAAGAATGGCCCTTCTCTTGTTGAGTGGGAAACTCATTTTGCAAACCTTTCGAAATCTTGTGATGATCCTGAACAACTTTCGCATGTTGATATAATTTTAAACAGTTCTTTTAATTCGCATGATTTTTCTATTTCGTTTGATTCTTTGTTGGGTGCATGCCGTAAATTAAAGCCACAATCCTCTAAAGACCATGATGGGATTTTTTCAAATCATGTGAAATTTGCTCCAACTTCTTTTCTTCTTCTTCTTTTGACTTTTTTTAATCTTATTCTCAAGTTTGGTAATGTTCCTCCGTCTTTTAGGATTGGGGTGGTAACTCCTATTCTAAAATCTGGTAAAAGAGATCTCCGTTCTTGTGATTCGTATAGGCCGATAACGAAGGGTTCTATGATTGGTAAACTTTTTGAATTATGTATAAAGGATCTTTTTGATTATTTGGATGTTGGTCTTAATCAAGTAGGGTTCAAAAAAGGAATGGGTTGCGACCATGCGCATGCAACGTTTGATACTATAATTAAGGAGTCAAGATCTACTGGCTCCCCACTTTATACACTATTAATTGATATAAAAGGAGCTTTTGACAATATTTCGCATGCTTCCGCTCTTTCAGCTCTTATTTCTGGTGGGATTCCCCTTTCTGTGGTTAGAGTTCTTAGATCTTGGTATTCGGGGCTTAGGATAAAAATTTTTGCACATACTTCTGATTCTCTTTCTAATCCAATTTCCGTGGGTCGGGGCGTGAGACAGGGTGGGGTTTTATCTCCTTATATATTTAACGCATGTCTGGCGGAGTGTCTTCGTTCTTTATCTACAACCCTTATTTCTTGGGGACGGGATGTGTCTTTTCTTGCATATGCTGATGATATTATCCTATTGAGCCGTTCTAAAGCTAGTCTAATTAAGAATTTTAATTCCCTTTCTAGTCTGCTTAATGTTCGTGGCCTTTCTATTAGTATTAAAAAATGTCAATATTTTCCCGTTAATGTTAATGACCGAGCTGAATTAATTTGCGATAGAAATATATCATTTCCGGTTTCTGATGCTGTTGTTTATCTTGGGTTACCTTATTCGGCTTCAGCTCGTGATTCTAAGTCGATGCTAATTTTACATATTCAAGAAAAAATTAGAAAGGCGTTTGGTTCCATAATACGGCTACGTGGTGTTTATCGTCGTGAAATTCTAGGTTCTCTTTTTAATGCAGTAGCCCTCCCGCATGTTCTTTATCCTTCCCTTCTTCTTCGAGATTTTAAAATTTGTGATTTTTCAGCAATTCACGTTTGTTATTTTAAATATTGTAAGTTTTTACTTGGTTTTCCAATTTCCTTTAGTAATACTGAATTAGTTTCAAAATTTAAAGTTAAAGAGCCGTTGGAAATAGCCAAGGTAAAAATAAATAATTTTTACCGTAAATCTGAAAATATACTTTATGTTCATAATCTTTTTCCTTTTTTTCTATAGTTTAAAAAGTGCATGATTTCATTATTATTATTTGTTGCATTTGATTAAGTTTTCTTTTGGGCAACTTGTAAATTGTTGCTATGTTTGATGGTGTGTTATTTGGATTTTTGAAGATTTATTTAATTATCTTTTATACTCCTCGTTTTTGAGGGAAATAAATAAATAAATAAGTAAATAAATATTATACACTGTAAATTCGGTCTCCCTCAAAGCCTCCACTCTAATTTTCTGGAGGTTTTGAGGGGTGGCAATGCTAAACTTATTTGTGTTAGTTGTGTTTGGGTTAAGTTTGTCTCTATTTAACTCCGTAAATTCAATCGCCTTCAAAGCGTTCATTCTAGACTTCTGGAGGCTTTGAGGGGTGGCAACACAACACTTAATTGTTGTAGTTCCTGATCCTTTGAAGTTTGTCTCTATTACACGCTGCAGGCTTTGCTATTATACGCTCTATTAGGCTTTGAGGACTGGTAATGCTAATCTTATTCGTATTAGTTGTGTTTGTTTTAAGTTGGTTTCTATTAAATTCCGTAAATTCAATCGCCTTCAAAGCCTTCATTCTAGACTTTTGGACGCTTTGAGGGGTGGCAATGCTAAACTTGTTTGTGTTTGTTGTGTTTTTTTTTAATTTGGTCTCTATTTAACTCCGTAAATTCAATCGCCTTCAAAGCATTCAGTCTTAGTCTTCTGAAGGCTTTGGGGTGGCAACACAACACTTAATTGTTATAGTTCCTAATCCTTTGAAGCTTGTCTCTATTACACGTTCCAGGCTTTGCTATTATACGCTCTATTAGGCTTTGAGGATTGGTAATGCTAATCTTATTCGTATTAGTTGTGTTTGTTTTAAGTTAGTTTCTATTAAACTCCGTAAATTCAATCGTCTTCAAAGCCTTCATTTTAGACTTTTGGAGGCTTTGAGGGGCGGCAACTTAATACTTAATTGTTGTGGTTCCTAATCCTTTTAAGTTTGTCTTTATTACACGCTGCAAGTTCGGTTTCCCTCGAAGACTCCATTATAGCCTTCTGGAGGCTCTGAGGGGTGGCAACATTACACTTATTTATGGTAATTCCTGTTTGTTTTAAGTTTGACCCGACAATATTTTGTAAACTCGATTTATTTTAATTTTTAATTTTATATTTCTTAGCATTTTTGCTTATTTTAGGTCCAATGCCTTACACTCTACTTGTTTAAATTGTTAAATTCGCCCTTTACTTTTCATGACAGAACTTGCTTTTGAAATTAAATTTCTGTTTCTTTTTTTTATTGATAATGGTTTTATGTCTATAAATAGCAATTTCTATACTGCACAATTAGCGCCAGATCAGTAAGCAACAAGTTTAGAAAACCTTAAAACTAAACATAGATGGAAATCAAACTATATTTTTCGAATTCGTATGCCATTTACCGCGTTTTGATTATAGACCTCTGCATTACAACATTCACATCTGTTTTGTAATCAATAAACACAGGAATCCTTTAATACAACCTTTGATAAAAGTCAAACACTATTTGCGATACACGTAATAGGCATATTTCAACACTGAATTTCTATTTTGCATTATTAGCCATACATTTGTAATCAACAAACTTCAGAAGCCCTCGAATACCAAATTTGGTGCCAGTCAAACACCAACTGTCAAATATGTACTTAGAGTATTTTGATTTAGGCTGGTAATACTGTGATATTAACGGTCATGAATCGAAAGAGGCACAATATGTCTGTATGTGCAAAGTTGGGCCCCTACTTTGATTGTTATCAAGCATTTTTTACGAAATAAATGTTGAATGTGTTTCGATAAGAACTTGCTACATCAATATTGCTACATCAGACTCATGTTTGTTATCAACACCGACTTCGACTTCCTTAAACACCGACTTCGAAGGTTTAAAACCGATTGTACAGAAGCTTAGCTTCTTAAATAATGTGCCATTACCCTAACTAAGGAAAAATAACAAACCAAAACTGATTATCGAAGGACAAGCTACACCAACCTTATCTGCTAACACAGACTGGAGTTTATTTAATTTGAGGGGGGGGGAGCAGAATAGATGGGACTAAAAATTTGAGAAAAATGCTAAAAAAGGAATTATACGGAAACTGCGAATAATAATGAAAAAACCGTAAAAATGCCAAGATTTAAAGGGATCACTATGAATGTGCGTCTTCATGCACAAGAAAGTATTACGCAATTTAGAACTGATTCTAATGTATCATTTAGAGGCCATTTGGCCTATGCATTATAAGAAAACAAATCATATACTACCTGTTTTTTTAGAATCAAGTAGAAAAAGACTTCGCTATAGTTATCGAGGAAGATGACCTCTGAAAAACTCATAATTGAAAGTCAAAGAGCTTTTGTAAGTGAATTTTGGATACAGAGTATAATATATACTATTCTCGACGAAAATAGCGGCTTGCAAAAATATTGAATAGTTTTTGTTATGTAAAAAAAGAAATACAATTCCTGACTTTGAGCGCCGTTTATAACGACTATTTTTTGCATTTTTCTACTCCATTTGAAGGCATAGTTTCTATGGACAAACTCACTGAAAGTCAGGAGGATATTGTTTTTTTCCGTGGCATTAATAATCTAAGAAATCCATTGATCAACCTCTACTATTTATTATCATTGGGAGAGCTTAGTGTTCGTTAGCTTCTACTAATTAAATGGGATAACAAACCTTGGGCGTAAGCAGAAAATACTGAGCAGATCCTTCTTCGCAAGAAGTATTTACAAGGAGCTCAAATACCTTCCTTTCATTGGCCTCATCCATTCCCTAGAAGGAAAAACAAATTTTAATGATTGTGAATGTTATTCTTTAAAAAATGAGCTATACGAAAAGTAATACAAAAATCTAGGATGGATAAAAAATTTAATTTCAGGGGGGGGGGGGGGCTTAAAAATCCCTTTATTAGAAGCTTTCAAGATTTTTTTTTGTGTGTTTCTGAAAGTTTTTTATAGAAGAAAAAACGAAAACTAAAATAACTGTAGGAGGGAAAGATAAAATAACCACTTGGTATTTTATAAAACTAGAATATCGCTATATCTTGTGGTTATTACCCTGGTCTCCATACTGAAAAATCGGCAAGCATGATTCTACACTATCGTAGTGAGGTTCGAACTGTCAGACCTTTAACTAGAGGAGATGCCTTGTTAACACTACACTAAGTGTTTTCTGACACCTAAAGGTTTTCGACAACCAATCAAATTAGTTGTTATAAAAACAATCATTATCAATCACCCAAACCATTTAGCGCTCCAAAAAACGAAATCGAGCCAGAAAATTCGATACTATCGTATTGAGGTTCGAATTGTCACCCTCTCAATTAGACGAAATGTCTTATTAATATTATAGTAAGTCTTTTTTGGAACTGAGGTTTTCAATGGTCAATAAAACTAATTTTTATTAAAATAGTTACCATCGATCTCCGAAACCATTTAGCATTAGGAAGAACAAAATGGAGCCAAAAAAAATCCCAGATTATTTTGTCAGCTATATAAATTAATATATGTATGCATACACTTTTCAATTGGTATTACTGTTACTAAGAGACATGCAGAGGTTTTATACGTAACCACGTTGCCATACAAGATAAAAGAACAGAAGTTTCGCTATCCTTTTCGGTATCCAAATAATTCTCATTGACCCCATCCGAACGTTATCCCACAGGAAGCAATACTTTTGTAAAGCAATTTACAAGGCTAAACTATCAAAACATTTTATACCCAGTCTTCTTTTTTTGCTGATATCCGCTCGATTTACCATATTTGTTCAGGACAGGGGATGTAAACCCAAACTGGCAAAGTCACATTCGTCACAGATTAAGAGACAGTATATTAATTAAAAATCTTCATGCAAGTTATACAACCGAAATTTCCTTTTAAATTAGCCAAACTTTCTATGTTACAAGACAAAACGAAATAAAATGAGCTTTCGAATTAAATATTGCCAAAAACAATGGACACTCTGCACTGCTGTGTTGGTCTCGGGCGGTGCTGCACACTACTGCAGCACACAGCACACTGCTGTGTGCTGCGATGAAGTTATCGCAGTCTTTTTTATTTAATAAGTGCTTTATTTAAACTAGAAGGTAGAAGAACCCTTTGCTCAAAGTATTCATTCAAAGATGAAAGTATTCCCTCTTCAAAGACCAGAGCAACTTTTGGTTGCAGACTCACCAGTATTGACGTGACTAGTTGGGTTTGCAGATGACTTTCATAACTTGTCTAGAAATTGTTTTTTTAGACTAAAATTTAACGTAGATAATTTCGGAGACCTATTAGACTTATAT
Organism: Artemia sp. Kazakhstan ARC1039; assembly: GCA_029168905.1. Lineage (NCBI taxonomy): Eukaryota > Metazoa > Arthropoda > Branchiopoda > Anostraca > Artemiidae > Artemia > Artemia sp. Kazakhstan ARC1039. The sequence continues at coordinate 9,240 of JAQQPU010009520.1, forward strand.
AGACCTATAATTTCGGATAAAATAAAAGTCCAAAATAGGGATAAAAACCTTTTTAATAGACAGTGTATAATAAATTTCACAAAAAATACCAGATATTTCGGTTACTGTATATGTGACCGAAATATCTGGTATTTTTTGTGAATTGCATTATACACTGTCTATTAAAAAGGATTTTATCCCTATTTTGGACTTTTATTTTATCGTAATAATTGTTTTATTTAATTTAAATAGCTCGGTCCAAAACTGAGATTCAACTAGGGTCAGATGTGGTGATGCCTTCCGAGTCGGTTATTTATCTGGGTTCGGCAATTGTCAATACTATGCGAACTACACGAGCAAATATGGTAATACACATAGAATTGAGAATCCGATCAGCTTGGGGGGCTTCTGATTTTTTAAAAAGGGATTTAAAAAAATAATTGGTAAAGATTTTTGTAGCGGTTGCGATGCCTCAAATCTTGTACGCCACCATTCTGGAAATTATGACATGTTGAAAATGAAGTAGCTATAAGGAAGGTGTTCTTAAGGTATCCCAAGTTTTAATCTAGGTTCCACTTTACACAAGCAATTCACATGCAACTAGGAAATATTAAATGCTCAATCTTTCTTTACTTGTTGACATATGTTTGAAATAAACTCGATTCAATTCAAGGTCCGTCCCCAGAGACTTGTACTATTTTTCCAACTTCTGCCATCATCTGATATGAGTCTCGATCAAGCAATTTCTCCAGTTCTTTGTCTTAAAACTTTTTCAGCGCGCTAGAACGCTCATTACCATCAAATTAAAAATAATTGCTTTGAAACCAGTCTCAGCATGTCGTATCCGACAGAGCATTGTCACCATAAGTCTCAATTCCCAAAAAAACTTCAACACTATAAGTCAGTATTCCCCGCAGAAAAAACTTTATTTGGCACAAAACTAGACATTTTTAGAACAAAAAAAAGAACTTGTTTAAATTCTACGGAAGACAAGAAAAGAATCGGACTCTGAATATTCGTTAAGAAAAGATTATTTTCGGACATATGTAAAGCAAAAGTTAACACAACAAAACCATAATTTTATACGGGAGTTTTATTATCTTGTTTATATTATGGGCTATAGTTATTTAGTTTTTTTTCGTTTTTTTTTTTTAAAATAAGAGTTAGCGATTTTCTTTTCTTATCAGTTTCCCATAATCTTTGGTGTTCTCAGAATATAAGGAAAGAGGAGGGGGGCACAAGAGACCCAAGGATGAAACTCCTTCCCCGTCACTGCAATATGGAGAATAACATGAGAAATGCACATTTTTCGATAATTTAATGCTAGAAAATTACCTAAATATTATTGCTTCCGTATTCGACCCCCCCCCTCACCAGCAAATCCAAATAACGGATACGGCCGTCAATTATGTAGAAACATTAAAAGGCTGATCATATTAAAATCTAGGGTGTTGAGCCGGGGCGTATCCAGGATTTTTCGTCGGGGGAGGGGGAGATTTACAGAAAAACTTTACAAAACACACAAACAATTGGTTCATATGCATTTTTGTTACTTTTTTAAGACTCGGACAAAATTTAGGGGGGGGGGCTCAAATCTGGTAGCCCCACACTCCGTGTTGAGTATTAAGAGAATCTTATCTGAAAAAAAGCTACTCTCGTTCACTTTAGACAGAGTGATCCAGAAGTACAGAAGTCTTTACTTCATTTAAAAATTTTCATGTGACAATATTCACATTCTGATAGTATTCCCTCGTTTAAATTGGTAGTTTATATGGTAGAATAAATGAAAAAAAAAATATATATCCAAAAGCACGAAGTTTGAAAGACATATGAACAGCAATATTGACCTAATTTGTTGTATTGTAAATTAGTTCTGGTGTCAACCTAGCTGGGAACACCGGTATCAAATAAAAAAAGTACAAGTCATAAATACAAGCAAGAAAACAAAACACATATTAGGTTAGTGAGTTTGAGGCGGTAACTCTTGCAGCGGAAATTTGGGTAGCAGTATTGGCTGCTGCGATTATTACATTAATTCTTTCTGCGGGAATTTCCATCAACCGTAGATCTTGCACAACAATTCTTTAAGACTTCGTTTCCTGCGCAAAATTTTGGAATTTAGATTGTTTAACAGTAAAATAATTCTTTGGAAAAGTTATTTAACGCAATTTTAAAATGAAAAAAAAAGAAAGAGAAAGAAGTATGGATAGAAAATGGTTCGTCTAAAGGGCATATACTCATTGTATAAGGAAGATATTTCTTGTCTAGAATAAAAAAATTCAGGCAAATAATGTCAAAAATCATTACACAAAAGTGACCACAATCCAGAAAAATAAACTCAACACCATTAATCTAATTATTTGACAAATAAAAGGAAAAAAGAAACATTTATCTTACTGTAATTTTCCGGTCAGAAAGGCCTAATTCAAACAGAGTACTTTCATTTTCATTACATTTCTTTTACACTTCAATAGAGTACTTAGATTTTCATTTTATCAAAAGTATTTGGTGATCTAATGTTCAAGAACCTTTTCTCATGTCATAAAAAATCTAAGAAACATGATGATTGTTATCTTGTGAATCATTAATTTTAAATAACTAAATATTTGTTGAAAGGAAAAGTTCGGCATGAATGTGTGCATACCTTGGCAGGTTGGGTCTCAGAGCAAAAGCAGGGTTCTCAACCAAACTCAAATTTTTTCTTTTTTTTTTAAGTTAGGACTACTTTCCAAGGATATTTCAATTCAGACAAGTAAGAAAGAGGTGTATGTAGAATATTAATGACAGTCTAAAAAGCCTTAAGTGGGGGGTTTAGATCCTATTCATAAAAGGTCTGTTCATGAGTTCACAAGAAGCCAGTATTTTGGAAAGACGAGGTAAAAGTAAGAATTGATAAATAACGTAAAAACAGCAAAATAACTAGCTAAAATTGACGAAGCCTTTCGTCCGCAAAAATTCAAAAATTAACAATCTGTTGATTTTCAAAGACTACCGCACCTTCATAAGAAAGCTAGATATTCTTATGCTGTTTGGTGCAATGTTTTTTTTATGTTTTAATGTTTATGTTTTTTTATGTTTTATGTTTTTATGTTTATATTTTTAATATTTTATGTTTATATTTTTTTTTATGTTTTTTTATGTTTTTATGTTTTTTATGTTTTGATATTTATGTTTTTTATGTTTTTATGTTCAGCTCTCCATTTTTATTTTTTTAGCCTTTCTCTACTCCCAAAATCCGCAGAACTGCATATAGAGTTTTTTTTTGAAAATTGAATGCAATCAGCTAAAAAGCAAGAATGTTCGATTTTAGAAAATGCCAAAAAAAGGATAGGCTACCTGGTTGATTTCATCAACGCATCGAAAAGGTACAGTAGTTAATTCCTGCATTGCCATCATGTAAATAGCAGTTGCAACTGACTTTTCACCACCTGATTGACTTTGAAACGACAAGTCTCGTAGCTCTTCACAATCTCTGTATTTCACACGAATTTTGAGACCATATTTGGAATAATCATGCTAAAACAAAAATTCTTACCGTCACATCAAAATAAGGTTACTTTGACGAAACAACAAATAAAATTGAAGAGGACCAAATCAATGAGTATCGAAAAACCAATAAAAGAAAACCTTAATGTGTCTATGAGAAAAAAAAAAAAAATAAAAATCCACACACACACACAACGTATTCCACCCATCTTAATCATGAAGCTTATTATAAAACCGCAAGTACAAATCCTAAGATTTTTTAATTGCTTTAAAATTTGGCTGTAAACGAAAATACCACTATACCGAAAGGGTACTGGATGTGAAAACAGAAGTGAAAATTTCGCATACAAAATATCATCGGATTTTGAAGGAACCAAGCGTTACTAAAAATACGACTCCTTGAAACACACTTTTTAGGCTTAGGAGGACACTCGATGAATCATCCAACCTTAGTGCTTAAAATAAAGCCAATTACAACGCTGAACACTACTCCATCCTACTCTATATTCAAAACTTCCCCTTACCCGCCCCCCTCCAATAGGAGTTATCACTTCCTATAAATATTTTTTTATGACTTCATCCCATCTCGTTTGAGAAAATTTAACATGTCGTTCAACTCCTGCTCGATTACAAAAATTATGTTCTTTTAGAAGTTTTCTGATACTTCACATTTTCGTACATGGTCTTGCGACACTAAATTAATAAAATAATATCGTTTATTGTTATCAAACAGTTCGTGGTAACGAACTGTAAGTAAGAGGCGACCCGGCTCAATAGTAATCGAAACTCTAAAAAAGAAATTTGATACCAATAGATGCATCAAAAGAATTTGATTTTTATGCTGATTTTAAATATATAAGTTTCATCAAGTTTATTTCTTACTCATAAAAAGTTACGAGCCTGAGAAAATGTGCCTTATTTTCGATAAGGGGGGAAACCCCTCCTAAAAGTCATAGAATCTTAATGAAAATCACACCATCAGATTCAGCGTACAAGAGAACCTTGGTGTAGAGGTTTCAAGCTCCAATCTGCAAAAATGTGGAATTTTGTATTTTTTCCCAGATGAAAGATCACGGATGCGTGTTAATTTGTTGTTTTTTTTCTTTTTTCCAGGGGTGATCGTATCGACCCAGTGGTCCTAGAATGCCACGAGAGGGCTCATTCGAACGGAAATTAAAAGTTCTATTGCCCTTTTTAAGTGACCAAGAACATTGGAGGGCAACTAGTATCACTTTTTACAAAAAAAGGTACTCTTGACCATTCCACAGTAGCCACAGTAAAAAAACGGTTATGACGTAATAAGTGAATGCAACATTTATACACGCTTATTTTGGACAAGATAATAATATAAGAAATACATAATTACTAGAATCAATTTTGTACGAAAAACTGCCTTTTTCTATAACTATAGTATAGGCTTGTACAGTTATATTTAAAGTCAATATATTAAAAATTCCCTCAAACGGGGAATCGAACCCCGGTCACCCGCGTGACAAGCAGGTATGCTTCCCCCCTGTACCATCGGAAACTTATAGCCACAATTCATAAAATTTAATACAGGCGTGTGCGGAGGGTGCCCTCAGGACGTATCTGATGTTTTTTAGGGAAAAAAGACCCCACATATTTGCTTTGTACGCAGATGTAACTTGAATTAGATGTTTTCTCACTGCGCAGAGGATGATTTTATCCGACTCCAATTTGGGCGCTTTAAGAGCCCCTGCCCTCTTTTTGTATAAGGCCGTACGACATTTATTGTTACAATATTTGGTCCGCCATGTTCTCTACAACAATCAGACCAATAAAAGTGTGTAAAACAATACAGCTCGTTTTCTCCTCAACAGAAGCTGAAGGATTTATCTCTTTTTGCAGTTCTACTCTTCAGGATATCCTCCAATCCCCTCAAGGATCAAAATGAATGAAGAAATTAAATAGAAAATAATGAAATTATTAAGGATAAGGGCAAACCCTTTATCTCCATGTGTACTGCTATTTTAAAAGTAATCACCAACTTGAATATAATACGACGATATCAAAGCAAGATTTATGCGCATGGTTCAAACAATAAATATATACAACATGGTAAGTCAAATATAGAAATTGCACAAACAAACGAAATTTAACAAGTTAAACAAAAAATTTAACAAGTTCTTAGCTTTTACTCCCAAATAATGCATAGTCCTTAATACAATAGTGCTGCTTATTGAGTTGGTTGTCACCCTATAAAAAATGTTTCAGCCGTATTACGACCTTGAGTCGGAGTTAGGGTGCCGCAGGTATGGGTGTAATGTTCAAGCCGTTTGTAGAAACAAATTTATTTGGCCACATTTTCAAGGAGACTAATATTTGTTTGCTTATGCATTGGGGTAGAAGCTGGGCCTACAGGGTTTTATTTTCGAGTCAATTGGAAAAACAAAATTTTATATTTTTAAAAACACATTTTTGAAGGGATTGAAGCCTATTTTACTAACATAAGATTAGATAATGTTGGCAAAGCAACAACAACAAAAATTGAAGTCCATTACGTCATTAATTTCTCTGCAAAATGACTGAAAAAATGTGTACAGTGAAGAAACACAAGTTGCACAATAAACAAGGTCCTTCTAACACGTAGAAGTTCCCGTAAGACTCTACTCTAGTGGAAAAAAAAGTCACCATTTAAAACAACGCTTACTATTTATAGTTTCCCACTACGTACAGACCCAAAGTAATGGACTGAAAATAAGCTGAAAATCACTTGGTGGATTTGCCACACAGACACACCAACAGATATACAAACGTGTGCCTACACCGACAAACACACAGCATAAAAAAGCACACAAATGCACACAAACATACTCATAGACAAATATGTATAGGTTATACACACAGGCAAAAGAACAAACGAACTGACACATACACGCACACAGGCCCGCGCAACGCAAGGATGCCCACAAAAAGTCAATGCACATAAAATAAAAAAAGGAAAGCTTTAGCAGACAATGAATTTAACAATTTTGTTGTTGGGTCGGTGGCACCGGCAGCTATCAGCCACATCCTAGCAATCAAAGTGCTTTGGCTACTGTAGTTCAAGAAATAAAATTATGAATATGTAAGAAATAGGATTAGTTACCTCTCCGTCACCTTTGTCAAAAATGACTTCTCCAGCACAGCCCAGTGTCGCCAAGAGTTTCCCAAAGTTTTGACTAAGTTTTGTGATGAGGCTTTCAACGCGTACAAGATACCTATCTCTTGTCCCCTTGATTCCAACTTCTAGTTCTCGTAAGCCGGCTGTCTTATCCAATAAGTCTTTTTCAAGTTGTTTCATTTGCTCTTGCTTGCTATCGTAATCTTTTACTGCCTATAATTGGAGAAATAAACAATGTACATTATCGCCTAAAACACTTAAAGGGGAGGGAGGGGGCTTCAGAGCTATTTTTGCACATTTATTTTAACATTCAAAAATGGAGGGTACAAAACAGAGAGAAATGAAACAAAAACATGGAAGTACATTCTATTCCCTTTTATAAATTGTTTCAAACCTTATATGGTCACTTATCAAAGTTTATTGTTGTTATCTCTAATATCTAAAATAACAACTTCTCATTGTCAAAATCTATTGCTTGGTGATAAAAGTAATTTTCAACATTTTTGGGGGGAAGGGGATTCTTCAGATATATACCAAAGAGACATCCTGGTTCTCCCTTTCGGAAAACTCTCAATGAGTTTTCAGATCCCACCACCTTTATTAATCAATCTTGTTTTTTGTTTTCCTAGCGGTAGGTGGAGCAAATATTTGATGAAACAGAAAAAGGTGTAACTGATTTTGGCTTTATCAGTGTTAGTGAATGTCTTCCAAAAATATTTCATGCTGGATATGAGGCAGCGTAACAGTGTTGTAAAGACTGGCGAGGTGAAAACGATTAAAACAATTTCTAAGAAACAACTGAAGCGTTACAGGAGGATATTCGGTGAGAAATGTGGGTAATAAAAAGACTGCAAGTATGGTGGATAGAGGTGTCCATAAGGAGGACCTCGATAAGGAAGTGCCGATAAGGAGGGCTAGTTACAGCAATAAAAAGGGAAACTTCAGATTTTTCTGAGTGGACTTCGAGGCTGACATTACAGCATTTTTCAGAGACGATGAAACAGTTTTCTGAATAACGCTCAATACTTCGCTGACTGGGATTGATAATATCATCTATATATGAAACCATAGATCAGCTGGTGTCATTAAAAAAGTGACAAAATGGGCAAATTATTATGGAAATATAAAAAAAAAAACACTGCGGAAAAGTAAAATTTTCTAGAATTCAAGGTGACACGGGACATTAGCTTCAAAACTATTCAGGCATCACAATAAAAACTATTATATAGTGCCACCTGTAAATAGAAGGATTTAGAAAATGCTTAATTGATTACAGCACGTGTAGTGGAGGGAACGTTGAATCTGTCTTTCTCCACCGAAAATTTTGACATCTGACGCCTGACCTAATGGAGAATATTGATGTTGGAACGCTTGGATCAATGTACAGACTAATTCATTGAGATATACGTACGTGAGCATTCAGAATGAAGTTTAAGACCTTCCGTACTCCAAACATATGAAAATTACCTCTACGCTAGAAAGAAGTGTTTCTTGTAATAGTCGATATCTCCAAGTACCCAAGACAGAAGAATAGAATAGAATTTTATTTTAAAAAGTTCTTAATTAACGAAAATACATAAAAAAACATGATGAGTCAAAAATTTAGTTAAAAAGTCAAAAAGAAAAAATAAATAAATAGATAACGATAAACTTTGAGACTAATTCTCCTGGCTATTGTGCAACTCAACAAAACTCGGAACAAAACTCTTCCAACACCTTTCATGTTTAGCGGGGATGGGAGTCAGTTTGGGGACTTTTTGGGATTTTATACGGGACGGTCTGTTGCGGGCAGGAAAGTAGGGTTCGGGGATGATGGAACGTGATCGAGGAACAGACAGGGTCTTGGTACCGAAACGAAGGCATTGGAGGTTCCTCCTCTCGGCCAATGTGGTGAGCTTGAACTTACCTAGAAGATAATGATATGGAACCTTCCCTTCACCATTTATGATTCTAAATGCTCGATTTGAACATTTTCAATCTTATAAATATGCTCTGAAGAAAGACCAAAATGCCACACTGGACAAGCAAACTCCAGATGTGACCGAAAAACTATTGCAGTGCTTAATAGTTAATAAATAAAACATATTTGTATAATAAAATGAAAAATTAAATAATAAAGATAACTGATAAAACAAGTTTCCTAGACACGAGTTCATAGTAGGAAGTAAAAAAAAAAAAATAGATAAAGGTAGCTTTGGCAAATTAGCACTCGATAAACAAAGGACAAGAAAAGGGCCAGAAAATCGTTTTCCTGCAGCCATTACGTTTGAAGGGAGGGGTCTTAAAAATTTGAGAGGGGATCATTCGACTGAGAATTGAGAGTTCTAGTGCCCTTTTGAAGAGCTGAAAATGATTGGAGGGCAACCACACTTCCCGCTATGATAGTTTCTGCTATCTGCCTCCCCCCTCCCTCTGTAACTCCCATGACATAAACTTTGAGACAGCCATTTGGTTAAGAAAAGTCGAAAGGTCTAATAATGATGTTTTTAATATTAACGCTACATGCCCATGGGCAATGTACTTAAATTATGTAAATTACAAGTTATTTACAGATGGATTTTGGTAGAAATTGAGGCCATGTTTGGTTGTCCAATTTGGTAGAAGGCCTTAAGGATCGTTCCATAGGCAAGATTTGCAGAGTTTGCCAAGGATAAACTCTGGAAACGACACGTGTACCTCAGTAAATTAAAAGACGCTAAGTGTGCCATAGTTATTAAATTATCCGCAATATCTCCGGAACGGAAAAGAGATCGCGTTGAAACTTTCGCAAAGTGCTGAGGAGTCGTAGGTCAGGAAGGGGTATATTGGACCTCAAATTTCGACTCTGAAGAGGGAGCAGTGGTAAATCGAGACACATTATGCATCTAGGTTGTCAAAATACCACATCTGCAATATCTCGGGAGCAGCTCGGAGCTGGAGTTGAAAATTTTGGACACTATCGGGGAAAAGAAAGAGGAGAGTGAGGGAAGGGGACTTTAAATTTTGTTTTTGGGAAGAAAGAAGGGGCTGAAATACTTACTTTTGTCTTCAACCCACCCATATGTTTTGCACTATAAGCTCCAATGGGAATTATAAATCTATGCATTAGTTATGCAGCGAGGTTAATCAAAAACACTATATGTTGGCAGATAGGTGCAATGGTGTGCGTGTACCTGAGCACACGTTTAACTGAACCCCCTTCTAACCTAGACCCCAGTCAATTCAACCCCCGTGATATTCAACCCTCGTTTAGCTCAACTCTCATGCAGCTCAACTTTATTTGGCTCAACCCTCATTCAACCCATTGCTGCAACCATGAAATTCAAGTACGTGTTCGGGCCCTGGACATGAAATTTTTTTCTATTTCGAATATATAAGACAGAAGGATAAGTTGTTTCTTTTTAGATGGAGAGGGGAAGGGGAAAAGTTTTGCATTCAAGAAGCATAGAAAAAAACCTTATGTAAGAATTAATCAATGAGGAAAATCAATTTCATTCGAGTCAGCTACTTCTGACAAAAGCAGCTGAATTAAGTTTTCTAGGTATATTGTTGATTTAAGGAATTTTGAGCTGAATGGGGTTGATTTAAAGGGGGGTTGAGGAAAACAAGGTTGGCTAAACGGGGGTTGGGTTGCATGAAGGTTGACTTAAACGGGATTGAGTTGCATGAGGGTTGAATTGCAGGCGGTGCAGGGGTGTTTACATAGGTTTAAGCTAAGTGAGGGTTGAATTAAACGGGTTTGAGTTTGAGTGAGGGTTGAGTTGCATGGAAGTTTAGTTGAACTGGGTTGAGCTAAACAAGCTTTGAGTTGCACGGGGATGGATTTAAATGAACGTTGCAGAGAAAGGTGCATGAGGGTCCAGTTGCACGAGGCCCAGTTAACCAAGGGTTCAGTTGCATGGGAACCAGGTGCTACACAATCGAGGACAGGCGGGCGTTGAATTATGACTCGGGGAGACGGTAGAGCTAAATCTAAAGGCACCATGTGCATGCAGGTTACATTAAAAAATTGAGGAATAATAAATTGATGTAAACACCCGGGAATCAGTAAGCTTTAATTAGTTCTCCCAGTAAGCTTGATTATTACGGCGATTATCTGTGTTTTTTTTTTATATTTTATCTATTTATTCTTTTTTAATGTTCCGACAAATGAGGACCACGCTGTTCAAAATATAAATCGTTTTCAATAAAAGATAAACTGACTCTTAGGCCGCTTGGAAGGTATTAGACGTGGGGGAGGGGGAGAACAACTTACATCTGTAAAACTTGATTAACCTTGCGATATTTTTTAATTATGATGTTGTTGATGTTGCCACAAATTAAAAACACACTGGTTGGATTACAAATAATTTTAAGTAATGCGCGAATGACTCTCTGGTATTTAGAAAGTTTAGGGGGGCGGTAGCCTTATTCCTGTTTGTGGTAATTTCTGTTTGTTTCAAGTTTGACTTGATCAAAATTTTAATTTATGTAAATTTTAGGATTCGTTTATTCATCTATTGTTATACCGATTATCTTTATGTTTAATGGTATTCTTAATTTAAATTTCCGTTCGTTTCAATTTCCTTGATTTATCGATAGAAATTCATGGTCGCTATAAGTTTGAATTAATAAAACTTTATTTCTGCTCGTCCTACGTTTTAATATGGCTCTTTACTTTTCTTTAAAATCTTCTTTTCTGGAAAATTCAGAAAAAATAACATATATAGGAGCAGGTTTATCAGAGTAAGGCATTCTATCTGTCATAACTTCAATGTCACCAAAGTATATAGTGACCATAAGTAATTCTATTACTCAACTTTTTTGCTATGTTTTTCTAGCTCTTCATTTGTTCCGTCTTATTTTATTTAAGATTAGTATTACGCAGTATACATACTCCGGATCCCGCAATACGAAGCAGGATATAAATTAGACCCCGGTGCCACGCCGATAAGGGAAGGCCTCCGGCGGCGGGGCCAAAAGTAGCAGCTGCGGCGCGCCGCGGATTATTTTTTCGCGCCGCCACAGGTGAGATGTCGGAGGCGCGCCGCCAGCGCGATCAATGTTGACTGCAAACATTAATGTTTTCATCAGTCTCTCTCAAATCCCAGCTTGAATTTACAACAGATTCAGGCCTATTCATGAGTTAAAAACTTCACAAGTCGCTGGCTGGACGCTGGTCTTCTTCGTTATTCAAAAATAGAAGTAGAAATCTGGTAGAAAACGAAATGGCTGTAGCATTTCAGAACCCTTGCATAATAGTTGAAATAATAGATGATAGATTCGCCGTGGCATTCAATAAGATCCAAGGAATATAATTAAAAGAGAGGACACACAAAAGCCAAATTAGGCCAGTAGTCTATGAGAAATCCAAAGATACCCGAGACGATGAACAAGTCCCAATGGGGGGCCCTGGGTCTATCAAAATATTTCTATGATTTCCCAGGGAATTTGATATTATTTTCTTCCGTCTCCACTTTAAATGAAAAAAATAATTAACTTTTTTGCATCCCCGCTGTCAATTAAAAAAAAATTGAGGTATTATCATTTTAAAAGGATATCCCTTCCCCCCCCCCTATAAGCAATAACATACAATTTTCTTTATAAATCATATTTTTGAAGTCACTTCCGTTTCAATCTTCAATTCCCCAACCTTGTACATAGTCTATAGCTAAATTTTGTCTCAATAGAAGGTTGTTTTTTTTTTTTTTTTGGGGGGGGGGGTAAAAAAAATTCAGAAAGAAGACTGTATTTTCTTTAATCTATCATGCGTTCAATAATTGTGTATTAAACACTAAGAAAATGTATCTAAAAATAGCGAAAGAAAACAAAACTCTACAAACTTACGAATCAGCTGTCCCAACAATCTGTTGACTATCAATTTCAAAATTCAAGTGAACCTGTGAACCAAAAAGTGAACCAAAATTCAAGTGTATGCGTTCCGTTCAACTTGTAAATAAAAATTCTTGACTACGAACGATGTAAGAATCTTATAGCAATTGCAAAACTGCATTCGCAATGGTTTAATCTCATCAAACAGATCGTGGTAACGAACAGTTAGTAAGGCGCGATCCGACTCAATAGTAACCGAAACTCTAAAAATCGGATACCAATTTTGATACAAATAGATACACCAAAAGAATGGGATTTTTATGCTGATTTAAAATAAATCAATTTCATCAAGTTTAGTGTTACCCATCAAAAGTTACGAGCCTGATAATATTTGCCTTATTTTCGAAAAACGGGGGAAACACCCCATAAAAGTCATAGAATCTTGATGAAAATCACACCATCAGATTCAGCGTATCAGATAACCCTTATGTAGAGATTTAAACCTCCTATATGCAAAAATGCGGTCTTTTGTATTTTTTTTTCTGCCAAAAGAAAGATCACTGATGCGTGTTTATTTGTTTGTTTGTTTTTTCTTCCCAGGGGTGATCGTGTCGACCCAATGGCCCTAAAATATCACGAGAGGGCTCATTTGAACGGAAATCAACAGTTCTAGTGCCCTTTTTTAAGTGACCAAAATAATTGGAGGGTAACTAGGCCCCCTCCCACTCTCATTTTTCCCAAAGTGACCAGATCAAAATTCTGAGATAGCCATTTTGTTCAGCATAGTCGAAAAATTACGCCCAGCACCTCGCTCTTTAAGCTAAAGTTTGACTCATTTTGCCACTCTATTTTTAAAACCTTAAAATCTTTAGTGTAAAGAGCGAGGCGTTCAGGAGAGGACAGCCCCTTTCATACACGGAATAATTGCTGTTCGCTTTAAGTTTTAATGTCGCCCCTTGCTTTCAGTTAAAAAAGACTTATTTTCTTTTAATTTCATAAAAACGATACTTTTATCAACATATGAGGAACCGTGTATATTGCAATTGTATCTGTCTGGTTTATATGCATAGTAACATAAGAGACGAAAATTAACGAACAAAAGAGTAGTGAAAAATTATGGTATATAAAGTAATATTTGGCAGGGATAATCACTAGTGATAAATCACTAGGGGTGGCACCGTGATGGGGTGATTTTCGGGGATTCGGGTAATCAATTTTTTTTTATCGGGGTGGCACATAGATTTTCGGGGAAATCCCCGAAAATTCGGGGATAGTTCAAACCCTGCTTGATTTCTAATCAGGAAAATCGAAATACTTAACCACACGAGAATAGAAAAGCTCCGACTTTGCGGTTGACACAATAAAGAATTGCCGCAAAATTAATTCAAAGTCAGCCGAACACCGTCACCTCTACCGGTGGCGGCGTGCGTTTGGCACACCGGCGGCGTTGCGACACTTCGGCGGTCAACCGGGCCTCTCGTTGGCGGCGTTCGGTCGATGCGCCGGCGTGACACCGGGGTCTAATATAAATATATGTATCTATATATATATTACTATATTTTGAAGTTATAAACCCTTGTCTCAGATGATTTTCAAATTCCACCTACATTTAAGCTTCCCTTATTTCCAGCCATGCAGACAAGCCTTGCTTTCTCATTGTCCAGTCTTCTATCAAGTTCCTCCAGCGAATCAGGTAAGAGAGCAACCTTGGAGCTAATACTGCGACTGATGTTGCCATCACGTTGTAAAACCTGTTTTTGCAAAAGCATTTGATACTTCAATGTTGCTACTGACTTCACAGAAGAAAATTCCCTATCAATTTGACTGAGTTCATCCTAAAAAGAAAAAAAAACATTTATGTTCAATTATACCAATAAGTAGAGCTTGGATTCCTAACTGAGTCAAGATCTGTAAATTCTTAAGAGATGTCGAGTCTTTCAAAATGTTCCTTTGATATTCAGAGGAAGCTATTTGAAAATACTTTTTTCTTTGATACATTAAAAGTTTGCAAAACTATCCTGTTTAGAACTGTAACAAAGGATATACTGTTAAGGACGTCCATCGAATCTACAAATTATACAATAGAACCCTGTTTCCACAAAAATATTTGACACATCATTGTTGTTACTGACTTCCTTGAAGTAACTCTCTTTCAACTCTATTGGACTCATCACAGGAAGATAAAAAAAAAGAAGTTTATAGTGAATTTATCCTCGAGTTCAGTTGTACTTGTGGATTGGTGCTCCTCATTCACCACAATCATCACCAATTGCAAGGTATGTATCATAATATTTCAAAATTTACGGAAAAAATGAAAAAATCTTTATTTTAAGAACAGGGTGATTCTTCCTTCTTAAGAAACAGATCGGAAATTTTCTGGCTAGTGATGACGGTGAGGAAGGGGTCTAATGAGGAATTTTGCATAACGGCAATGAGTCCTAATATTCCAAATTAACTGCGTCAAAATACCAGATTCTGAGTACGAGTAGTTAGAAGGTTAAGGGTAGTTGGACATATACGATCCAATAATTTTTGTCCCTTTACTAGTTAATAATGATTAGTCCCTACATATTCTGAGGGCAGCCACTTTCTTTGCAATATTAAAGAAAAAAATTATTTTGATTTTGAACAAAAAATCTCAATATAGTTTACTTTCCGTTATATAGTGGCTTTCAAAGGTGGCAATGCTGACCCTTGCAAAAACAAATACTTGAAAGTAAAGAATTTGGAGAAAAAGCACTATCGCTGTTTCACAGATTTCACATACCGTATCTTTGCTTATTAAGTTACAGCCTGTAAAATCTATTTCGAACTTACATTTTCATATAAGTATATATTGTTTATATATTTTTCCTATATATTATTTATATATATTTATTATTTATATGTTTATATATATAATTTATATATTTTACCACAGTTTTGAATAGCTGATAAATTAAATACGCCAGTCTAAAGAAAATGAGAAACTGAATAGAAGACCATTGTCACTTTAGGATGGCCGAAAGAGAAATTAAATACTAGTACACCACAGAGAATTTTCCTACAATTAGGTGTGTTCTAATTATTCTCTTCCACGTTCGATTCTGATAATTATAAAGTGATGCGCTTATAATTTCTCCTTTAAACCATAATGCTTCTTTTTTTTGCTGTGTTTGTTTTTCTTCATTGTCAAAATGTAGGTTTTTATTAACTGTAAAAATGAGATCAGTTTCCCGTTCAGTCACTACTAAAGTATCAGTTTAACCAAACGAAAAAGATTTAGTTTCTTTTCAAATGTTTCGACTTTATATTTAAATGTAACCATATATTGCAACGTATTTATTTTTCCAAAGTTTTGGCAAACTGAGTTTAAAAGGAAATTAGAAACTGAACAGAATATGAATATTGGTCCTTTAAGATGGTTAAAAGAGGAATTAAAACTTGTACACTACAGAGAATTTAGTGTTACCAGTTCAGATAAAAACAATGAAAATTTCCAATAACAAAAACCTCATAAGTAGCATAAACTACAGTTTGCAGTTCGAAAATTACATGAAAGCATGAACGTTTAAGTTATATAACGGCTAAAGATATTTTTTCTTTCTTTGGACCAAAACCCTATCAAAACCCTGGGTCTGTTACCGCCTAACTGACGAAACTTATCACTGCAGCATATGCTTCTATAATTTTAGTGCTTATCTACACCTTTGTCAAATAGGCTGGGATAATTATTATGGACAAAGTCATAAAATTGATTCCCCATTGCCTCCACACCGCCCCACACCCAAATAAAACTAATTAGGTGAGGGAAGGTTAATATTTAGCTTTTCCCATATATATTGTTAGCTGTCGAACCTTACTACACCTAACTATGCCCTCCAGCTGAACATTTATGAAATATCTCCAACTGGCATCTAATCCTGGCAGGACACTCCTCAATTGGATGTCTCCTTGTCTCCAAGGCCATTACGCAATTTTGGTAAATTTGGGATTCAGCTCTTCCTAACCGGGTGGAATGATTCCAAAAATTCCCAATCCCGGTAATAGCTTCAGTAACCAATCGCATGCCATACCTATTAAGTCGGATGTGGTGTTAAATCACCATGAGGTTAAACCTGGGTATCACTTTGTTTCTTAACGTCCCACCCTTCAATGGCAATTTTGCTCCGCCCTCTCATAACTCCGTCTGTTTATCGCCACGTTCCAGCACCTTGGAAGATGAGAATGAAAGGTTCTGGACTACAGTCTGTCAAGGATGGCCAATCTTATCTGCTTTATCTTCCGATTCATTACCCCTGTTACCAGAGTATCCTGGAGCCATATCAGTGTAATTTGGTTTCCGTTGGAGGAGTGTGAAACAGTGATGAAAGATATCCTTTGATGGTTTAACATAGGTTTACATGGAACCAAAAAATACTAGCACCACTGGCAACACTCTTTATACAGAAGGAATAGAACAATCAAAACAAATTTAATTTCAAGTTGGTCAAACCTTGGATTCCATTTTTCCTTGGTTTGATTCCAAGGAATCAAACCTTGAATTCCTTGGAATCCTTGGATTCCATTCCAAACCAAGTGATTTTATTTAAGAAGAACAGAAATGCTCTTAGATAGGACAGGTCTTCTGTTTTAAACTATTTCTATTGATTATAAAATAATTTAGGATGGGTTCGTGTTCAGAACATTGGCTAGTTTAGAGAATAACATACAAAGATAAACTTGTTGTGTTCTTTAACCAAATGCGAAGAAAAAGTAGAAAAGAGGCAATAAAAAGCCACAACTCCCATGTTTTAACTAAGACTTTAAAACTAATTTGACGGTAGTACTAAATTGCACTGGTGGTTTTTTTCCTATCTAAATTATTTTCCATTGCTGTTTAGCTACAGCTGATACAGAGTAAAACTAAATGGCATAGACAACTTTAGGAATTCTGTCGGGTAAATGTTGTTGATTTTTTTTTTTTACTCGAGGACCAGTTTTCTTTTCACTCTTACGAGTTCCTCACAACCTTAGCTCAATTTGGTCATATATTTTGGTCTCAATCTTTAGTCAATCAGCTGGTCACAATCTTTGGTCAAAATACTGCATTTAAAAGAAACATTGAGACTGTATAGTCAGCTCTTTATTTGTATGCATCATAGGTGAATGTGTTATTGGCCTGTTGATGTAGTGGTAATACGGGACTCTAGTGCCAACGTAAAAAAACTGAACTGAAATATAATGGGACTGGGCAGACAACTGCCATTGGTGTGACTTGAATTTAAAGCACCGTGGTGCTTGTTCTTTTTTAAGCACCAATTACTTCGCCCGGGGTCCCTTGCGCAGGTACATGGGGATAATTTCATTATTTTTCTTTAATAAAACGAAAAAAGAGCACCCACTTGTAGGTCGTCCCGGAATGGGGTGGGAGGACTTTTAAGTGCCTACTTAGAGTGCAGTACCTTGGCTAGTTAAACAAAACCTACATATAAATATCTATTGTGTCTCTGTGGTGAAGAATGTAGTGCAAGTAATTGGGGCCATGTTCAATTATGGAACTTTATTTGGACGTACCAAACTCAAGTCAAACCCAGTGCACCATTGCAGGAAAAATGCATCCGTTATTGTCTTGACTGTGCAGTTTCTGAGTTTTGGCATCACAGTCACTACTTGACGATTCACCGCCTTGGATATGCACAAGCAACGTTAAACGTTATACGCAAGTAACACAACGAACTTGTACGCATGCGCAAGGAAATTTATACGCATTATACACAGAACTTATACGCATACAGTATACGAAAGTAACGTTCAACGCAAATAACGTTAAACGCAAGTAACGTTAAGTACCGTTAAAATTGCTATATGATACCTGGTGCACCATATTGTACAAGGTGACCAATCGACTATCTTCATTTGTTATCATCACAAATACCCATGCATGGCCAGTTCTTATTCACAGATAGCCAGGGATTAACTTATACTCACTTTCATCAGAACAAACAACACTTGTATTTAGTTACACTTTAAAGGGTAAATTAGTGTTTCTTTTTTAATTCACTTTTTTAATTTGTCCAAATCGCTTGTGAAAACCGCTTATTATAGATACTACAAAAAAATAGGTAAATCCAATATATAGATTAACTTACCTTCAAGGTCGTAAGACAAGATGCTTGGTGTTTAAAATGCCTCTCTGATTCCTGTATCTCTTTTTTCAAATGTTCCTTCGAAGCAAGTTTCAGGATTAATGATCGGAAATCACTTTGTCGGTTCTGCATTCCTTTGGATATGGCTTCTTGGATCGAAAGAATTTTAGCAATCAGACCCTGAAGTTAAAATACCTCTCATATATCAATTATTTTCTCTTAGGATTTAGGAGAAAAGTCGAGGAGTTAATCATCATAAACACACACAGCAGAATAGTCTCAGACAACAATTTAGACCATAACCTAGGTAAGTAATGCTTTAGATAAGGAATAAGACTATCCCTTTCTTAAATCTACCATTGATTGAACTCTTTTTTTACTGGATGCTACGGCGCTTAACCTTCCCCTCCTACTATGAATTGCAACCACCCTCAAATAGGGATATAAACTAAAGGAGTACTGCGACTGGCAATACGGCAATCTAAAATTAATGCAGCAGAAACTCAATTATCCAGTCCTCGTTTATCCAGAGCCACGATCATCCGAAATACCAGCCCCAATCAAATTACTAAATTTTAAGTCAAATCTATGCACGCACTAACACATCAACTAGTTTTACCTGCCCATTGTTGGAACCCTTGGTCCCATTTTTTTCAGATAAATGTCCCTCCCAGATTCATTTCTTTTGGTCCCTTAATTATTTTCCTTCCTCGAGTAATAAATATTAATTTTCCTTTTATTTTTGTGACGCCATTTTGGGTCTTCTTAATTGCGTACGTGTTTAATAGACCACTAGGTAATAAATTGCGCAGTTAGGGAGGTTGGCCAGTAAATTAGTAAGTCCTAGGATTGGTTGGAAAGATTCATTTACCACCCTCGTAACCCCTGTCACAGCACGCGGCTAGCGGGCTGGGAGAAAGAGTCCTTTTTAGTTCAGTTCTTTTATACAACGTGTTGTGAATACAGTAAGGTTTTTTTATGTACTCTTTTAACTTTTCAGCTTAGGTCGAAACTAAAGAGATAGTTAGAAAACCTTATCGGTAAACTTTGGCTTTAAATGTGGCCATAGACCATCTGATCACCTTAGTATATGGAACCATTGGAGTAACCACGGAAATCCCACTAATTTGGGGCCGACGAGGGATATCCCCCTCCAGTAAGTGGCATAGCAACTCTTTGCGCCATTTTTGCCTTTAAAAGTGGTGACCCCCGCACGTAAACCTCCAATAAGTGGTGGCAGCAAGACAGGAATTATTAACAGCGTCGATAATAAAAGAATTCCACGTTTTCGAAGAGACGATTAATTTGGCCTAGAAAGTAGCCTATTGTGGTGACATATAAAAAGACAAAATTACGCATTTAATTAATCGAATTATGAAAGTCTATAATGGGATGTGGGCCTTGTTAGACAATTATAAAAAAGAATAACGCGAAATTAATGAATTGAGTTTACAGTGGGGGAATCTCCGTATTTAAAAGTATTACAGGGTTTAAGGACAGATAAGAAAACGTTGAAAGTTGGGTTATTATTTGAGCAAATTGGCGAACTTAGATATAATCTTCAGTGACGAAGGTTATAAGAGTATTGAGGACGGCAAATTAGAAGAATTTGTCAGTTTTTGCGCACATTGGACAAGGAAGGTGGGAGGCACCTTCATCTGCCCAGGAGGAGATTATATTTGGAATACGAGTATGCAGGAGGGATACGTGATTTGTTTTACACGGTATTTCCCCTGTTTGAGTTTAGTCCAGCTAATTCACTAGTGGAATATTCGCGCGGTTTTTCTGATTATTTTCTCGTCCAACCCCTGTTAATTCGTTTTTCGGAGATATAATTCACTCGCGTAAAACTGCTTGTTGTGAAAGAAGTCGTTATTCCCTAATGAAGTCTAGACATTCCGGTTATTTGAAAAATTGTTGAATCTCATTACACGGAGCTGATAATTCACAATAGTAATTGCGTACCATAATTTTGCGTGACAGTTTTTGAACTTACCAAGATTGACTAATTGAATAAGAGATAATATAATCGGAAAGAAGTATACGCGGTAAAATGAGGGGGTACGAAATAAACAAGGAAGAAATAATATGTGAAAAAACAAGACGAACTCCTCCCTCAGAGGCTGTGCCAAATGAAGGGGAGGTGCGGGATAGAGAACGAGCAGACTCAGAAAATGAATTAAGAGAATATAAAGACAGTGATATTCAAAGTAGGCCAAGTAGCAGGAGTAGTAGAAGTTCAATTTCCAGCAGGAGCTCACGAAAAAGCACTAAAATAGATATGACACAACGACTATTAAATTTCATGAAGGAAGTGAGAATAGCCAGAGAACGAGAAGACGAAAGAGATAGTTAGAAAACCTTATCGGTAAACTTTGGCTTTAAATGTGGCCATAGAGAACGAAAAAAAGAGAATGATAAAGTAGCTAGAGAGAAAGAAGAAAGATATCACCAAGAGTTTAAAAGAACCATGACAGGCCTAATAGAAGCCCGCTGAGGAATTCCAGAAAGGGAGATTTTATCACAACTAACTTCTAGGCTGTCAGATAGCCATAATAATTTATCTAAGAATCAATCGCGAGAAAAAGAAAATTACCAGACATTAAACACTTTTACGGGAAAACATGATACTTCGTTGACAAGGCGGGGAGGTGGACCGGCACATAAAACAAATGGGAAGGCTGTGCCACCCTGTTGGAAAAATGATATGCTTGATACGCGAGTTCAAAATGTTGATAATCCACAAAAATGGGATGCGGAAGTAAAAAGACCAAAAAATATCGAAAATAAAACGCGCGAAATTGATTTTTCAGGAAAATTTGCAAATAATATAAAACTTGAAAACACGTTTAATGAATATGACACGCTAACAAGTACAGGCCAAAATGAAACGCTGAGTGTACCAGAGAAAAATGAGACGAAGTTTATTGTACGCGCTTTTCCTCGGAAAGTTCGAGAAATTTTGGTAGAATATGAAAAACCAAATGTCGGAGTTCAATTTCCATTTGATAACGAAATGTTTGTTGCTGCGGTAAGAATAAAAAAGACTAAAAGAGAGAAGAGAGATATTAAACGGAGATACAATGACGAAATGCAGTCAAGGATGGACACTGAAGTCCAATTCAGATTTCATGACGATTTATTTAATGCTACTACAAAACAAAAGAAAACTAAGAGAGAGAAAAGAGATATTAAACGGAGCTACAATGAAGTGATGCAGTCATAGATGGTGGACACTGGAGTCCAAACCAGATTTAACAATGATTTATTATTCTGTGCGAATGACAAAATTGAGAAAAGTAGAGATGAAAAGAGGAGTGTAAAAAAGAGACAGAATTTGGAGATTCCGCCTGCAGTGGCGAAAAACAAAAAAATGTTGGATGGGCTGTGCCTTGAAAACATAGATAATAAGGGGGAAAAAGAGGTCAAAGACCCATGGGGAATAAAAGAAGATGGTTACAAAAGAGAGATGAAAACCTACAACGGGTTGGGGGAAAGTTGGGAGATATGGAATGTCGAGTCGGATTGGAAAGATTTGGGAAGAAATCTAAGAATGGTTTTATTAACTCAAAAGAGGGTTTGTTCCTTTATAAGATAAGATAAAATATTTATTTCAAAAATATCACTATCACAAGGCCACAAAGGGCCAAATTCGGACTTCGGAGTCGACAATATAAATGGTTGCACTAAAACTGGCAAAAATGAAACAACAACAACGAAATAGAAAAATCATAATGAACAATCATTTAACAGTCAATAATTAAAACTGTAAAAAGTCAATTAAAAAGTTAAAAAGATAAAAACTGGTCAAACTAAACTTACACAAATACGAATCGGAAAAAGAATTAGAACGGACATAAAAAAAGGAAGGGGGGGGGAATAAGTGAATATACACAGAAAAAAAAGAGCGAGACATAAATGCATATAAATTAAAAGGGACACTAAGAAAGTGTCAATAATCCAACTACAGTAAGTCAATAAAAGAGTTAAAAAATAAAAACTGGTCAAGAAGGGGGGGGGACAAAAAAAGGGAAAAAAAGAAACTATTGGGACATTTTATTCATTTTTCCTGTTATGAGGGGGAGGAATCCCTTGGGGAAAATCCCCTGCGGGAAGATGTTCAATATTATTTTCATCCCTCATCGCCGAGTATTATTCATTCGATTATTTTAGGGGATGGGAACCAGAAAAAAGCAATTCATGGTTCGCTCAGATTTTTACTTCATTTTCCTAAACCCTTATCGTTTTCACAGGCCTTTGCATTTTCGGCCTTAGATTATTTGAAATTATGCCAAGGGGCAATTTACTTTTTTATTGAGATGTGGGGTTGTTTCCACAGATGGAAATTAAGAGGCTAGTGCAGCCAAATTTTTCACGATGGCTGGCATCATCATATGTGCCAGAAACTGATTCTCTGCTCCTCTCAAATGTAAACTCGTGAGAGCAAGAAAATTTTTGTTTTTAATTTGTGCTTTGCACAATGAATTCCTACGAATCTTGGGGACTTCGATTTTCGAGACCAAATGCGAATGTTAGACGATCTAGACCATGGTGGTTTCTACAATGGAGACGCGGGGATGGCGACGAATCCTGAGCCAAGCGGTGAAAAGAGAGAAGATAAACAAGTTTAGTGATTTTAAGTTTGGTGTTATTTATTTTATGTCTGAGTTTCCAACCAATCCACCGGAGATACGGGCCATTTATCTTAGGAGAAAGGTGTTGGAACCCTTGGTCCCAGTTTTTTCAGATAAATGTCCCTACCAGATTCATTTCTTTTGGCCCCTTAATTATTTTCCTTCCTCGAGTAATAAATATTAATTTTCCTTT
>JAQQPU010009521.1:0-32549 GCA_029168905.1 Artemia sp. Kazakhstan ARC1039
CACTATTAATTCAAGATGTTATAGCTTGGATATGGTATGCGATTTATTGGAATTTGTTCTATTTAATACATTTATAAGATTTAGTGGGAATTTATATAAACAAACTGTAGGTATTCCTATGGGTGGGAATGCAAGTCCATTCATAGCAGACCTGTTTTTAAGTCAATTAGAATATGAATATATGATAAATAAAAATAGCCCAAGCAACGTAAAATATAACCTTTCAAATAATAAAAGATATCTGGACGATCTCTTGGTAATAAATTGTGCAGAGTTTATTGAGATTTCAAAAAATATTTATCCACAAGAGTTAATTCTTGAGCCTAGCTATGGGATGGGACACTCCGACCATTTCTTAGATTTAAACATTAATATTTCAAATAATAATAAATTAGTTTTTAAATTATATAATAAAACGGATGATTTTAATTTTGAAGTAATTAATTTTCCATATCTTGAAAGTAATATACATTCAAATATTACTTATTCGGCTTATTATTCCCAATTATTTAGGTATGCAAAAATATGCAGTAATTACACAGATTTTAAAAATAGATGTAAAAGGCTGAGCGAAAAACTGATCTTAAGAGGTTTTTCAGCCAAAAAAATTAGTTGGCAATTCAAAAAATTTAGTTTCATGTATCATGAACTCTTAAGTAAATATACAAAAAATTATAAAGAAATACTGAAAGATATTTTAATATAATTTCTCGCAGTTTGAGTTTCTAGGGGTTTCAAACAAGCTTGAGGATCTTTAAATTGGTAATTGGTTCCAGATACCAATAAAAGATACATCTGGACGTGTGTTCGTTGGTTCCAGAATGGTCTCTAAGTGACCTCTGGGAGTTGATTGTGGAAGCATTGAAACACTTTTTGTATGTAATTTCTAATAGCTTGACTAGTATGCATGTATTTCACAGGTTTGACCTGACATAGGGTTACCATATAGATCTTATGGTAGAGGCGCCACCGTGCTGGGTAAAGAATGTAAAGCCTCGAAACCCGTTAAGGCCGGTGGTATTCTTCTGATGAGCCCTAAATGGAAGGTTTTACTTGGAAATATTTTGCTAGATTTAAGGTGCTTTTGCGGGTAATTTTACAACGACTTACATTTATTGATGACAACTTTGCATGGATTTGGACTTTTCTATTTGGTTGATGGTTTGGGTATACTGTTTGGTCCTAGGTAGTTGGATGGATGTGTAAGGTGAGAGCCTCGTTCAAGTGCACATTTGTCTCAATTGCTGGATTAGGACGACAGTTTTTTTTTTTTTTTTTTTTTTTTTTTTTTTTTTTTTTTTTTTTTTTTGCCAAGTAATTACCTCTTAAACATAATAGGATAATCTAAATATTGAATGTAGTTTACCGCTACTTTTATTCACAATATAACTCTGTGTATGTTGATTCTTAGAACAGTCTACTTTGAACTAAAGATACCTTAATCAGAGAATAGCGATGAATAGCCTAAACTTTGTAAGACTTTTTTTTGTTTAATGATATCTCAATAATGAAATTCATGTTTGATTTAAAGTTCCAGTAGCTTGTTTTTTTAGATGAATTTATGTTCGTTTTTTATTGACAAAGTCATTTTCATGAATAATATTTTAAATCTTTTCATTTTTTTCTATATGAATTCAAAATTTGGCATAACTGTGGGTTTGACATGCTCAATATTCCTAATGAAATAGTTGCTAGACCGTTCTACTATACTGAATAAAAATAATTGTCTTAAAATTTCAACTATATATCCGTTAATATAGTTGTCATTAACGGATATATCCGTTAATGGTTTTCATTCCTATTTGACTGCAATTGTGCTAGGAAAAAACACGCCCAGTCCATTTTGCTGTATATATCGTAAACTTGGGGAGGGGAAGAGTTCCTCTTTAAAAATTAAACTTACACAAAATATTCTATACCTTTCAAAAGTGTCCTTATTTTTTCCAAACCCATGTTAAAATGTGTTTATTGTTTTACTGTGCGTTTAAGTCAAACAGCCTGTGCTAACAAACTATTAGGAGCGACTCGGGCCATCTATTTAAAATTTAAAAATTTAAGATAATATTTTATCTGATTAATATAACAGTTTCAGAGTGATAGTTCTGTGCGTGTGTGTAACTGAGAGAAGACATTTGCTTGTTGTTCTATTTGTTTTAATAACATAGGTTAATCTAAATATTGAATGTAGTTTACCGCTACTTTTATTCACAATATAACTCTGTGTATGTTGATTCTTAGAACAGTCTACTTTGAACTAAAGATACATTAATCAGAGAATAGCGATGAATAGCCTAAACGTTGTAAGACTTTTATTTTTGTTTGTTTTTTTGTTTAATACTATCTCAATAATGAAATTCATGTTTGATTTGAAATTCCAGTAGCTTGTTTTTTTAGATGAATTTCTGTTCGTTTTTTTTATTGACAAAGTAATTTTCATGAAAAATATTTTATATCTTCTCGTTTTTTTTCTATATGAATTCAAACTTTGGCCAAATTGTGGGTTTGACATGCTCAATATTCCTAATAACTTAGTTGCTGGACCGTTATACTATACTGACTAAAAATAGTTGTCTTAAAATTTTAACTAGATGGTCCGTGTCGCTCCTTATGGTTTGTTAGCACGAACTGTTTGAATTAAACACGCAATAAAACAATAAACACATTTTTACCGTGGGTTTGGAAAAAATAATGACACATTTGAAAGGTATAGAACATTTCGTGTAAGTTTAATTTTTAAAGGGAACTCTTCCCCTCCCCATGTTTACGATATATACAGCAAAATGAACTGGACGTGTTTTCTCCTAGCACAATTGTAGTCAATTACGAATGAAAACGATTAACGGATATATCTTGTGTCATTAACGATGATAAATGTCTAATTATTAAAAGTGTTACTCATAGAGGTTAATGATCTGCTCTTTCTTTGATTTTGAGTGCTGTTTTTTCCTTTTTTTTTCTTCACAAATATAATATCCCAAGAAGGAGAGGTATTGACATTTATTTTAAATAAAGGATACTTGTAATACAACTTAATTTTTTTAAACAAACTAAAAAGTAAACCCAGAACCCCAAATCATAGGCTTCAGCCAACTCACATCTACAAACGTTAAGAAATCTAGCTTAAATGTGAATTTTTATGCTTTAAGTATGTTTTATGTCATTCTATGACATGTAAAAAAAGTTGAAATGAAATTATCATGTTGAAAAAATAAAGTTAAAAAAATTATATAAAAATGGGGGAGGGGGCAAATAGATGGAGGGAGGGGGCCCTTGGAGGCTGGGGATCCACTGGAAAAAAATATTAGTAAAGGGTAATCCATATCCACCAAATTGGCTATTATATACGAGACCAATATTCAAATCATTTTAATAATAGATGAATTTTAGACACAAAAATTATAATGTAAAGGTGTATTTCAAAGAATGAATAGCCTTCTTAATAATTTAATGTCAATAAACAGTGGTAGCCTCCCTTGGAAAACTGTTAGTAAAGGGTAACCCATATCCACCAGATTGACTATTACTTACGAGAACAGTATTCAAATCATTTTAATAATAGATGAATTTTAGACTCGAAACGTATATTCAAAAGGTGTATTTCAATGAAAAATAGCCTTCTTAATAATTTAATGTTGGTAAACATTGGTCGCTCCCCTCGGAAAAATGTTAGTGAAGGGTAAACCATATCCATCAGATTTACTATTACATACGAGAACAATATTCAAATCATTTTAATAATAGATGAATTTTAGACACGAAAATTATATTGAAAAGGCGCTTTTCAATGAAAAAAACCCAACTTTATTAAAAAAATCATATGTTATTAATAATTTTTTTTTTGAAAACTAAAACCCTGCTTTGTTTAAAAAATATCCAAAAATGTATCCCAATTAGGCGTCGGTCCCAACCCAACTTTATTTTTTTTTAATCAGATGTATTTAAAATAAGAGGTATTTTAAATTGTGCTGTTCATATTTCTGAAAATTAAAACCCAACTTTATTTTTTTTAAATACAAAAATGTATCCCTATTATAAAAAAAACAAATATTATTAATAAAATCAGATGTATTTTAAACATGGAAGTTCTTATTTCTGAAAACTAAACCCAACTTTATTAGAAAATCAAATATTGTTAATAAAACCAGACACACACCTACGAAAGCTTAGTAAATCTAGCTCAAAAAGTCCAAAATAGCAAACTATATATCCCAAATCATGAGTTTCATGCAACAAACATCTGAGGAAGGTTAGGACACCTAGCTAAGAAAAGTCTAAAATAGTAAAACAAAACATCTAGGTCAGAGAAGTGCGAAATAGTAAACCCAGCACCCCAAATCATAGGTTTCAGCCAACACTCATCTACAAACGTTCAGAAATCTAGCTTAAATGTCATTTTATGACATGTAAAAAAGGTAGAAATAAAATTATCATGTTAAAAAATAAACTTCAGAAAAAAGAATAAGAAATGGAGGGGGGGCCAAAAAGATGGTTGGGAATTCGCTGAAAAAAAAATCTTAGTATAGGGTAATCCATATCCACCAAAATGGCTATTACAAACGAGATCAATATTGAAATCATTTCAATAGTAGATGAATTTTAGACACAAAAATTATAATGTAAAGGTGTATTTCAAATAACGAATATCCTTCTTAATAATTCAATGTTGATAAACAGTGGTGGCCCCCTTGGAAAAATGTTAGTAAAGGGTAACCCATATCCACAAGATTGACTATTACATACGAGAACAACACTCAAATTATCTTAATAATGGATGAATTTTAGCCACGAAAATTATATTGAAAAGACGTATTTCAAACAAATAATAGCATTCTTAATAATTTAATGTCGATAAACAGTGGTGGCCCCTTTGGAAAAATCTTAGTAAAGGGTAAACCATATCCACCAGATTGATTATTACATACGAGAACAATATTCAAATCATTTTAATAATAGATGAATTTTAGACGCGAAAATTATATTGAAAAGGTGCATTTCAATGAAAAAAAAACAACTTTATTAAAAATCAATTTTATTAATAAAATCAGATATTTCTTAAACTGTCATGTTCATATTTCTCAAAACTAAAACCTCAATTTGTTAAAAAAATATGCAAAAATGAACCCAATGAGGCCTTGGATCAAACCCAACTTAAAAAAAAAATTCTGAAAATTAAAATCCAGCTTTACTAAAAAAGATATGCGAAAATGTACCCAACTTCGATTCGTTTAACTTCATTAACATGATCCTCATACAGGCACAATCCGTTTTTGACGATAGTCAGTGAAGGGATCTAGAGGATGAGGATACAATATCCAATATAGAAAAGTCACTAGGCCGGGGGGAGAAAGATGAAACTCCAGAAACACTGCAGCTGACAGAGGAAGATAATACTAGGGAGTTCCCCCCCCACTCACTAAAAGACGGAAAGAAACTATGGTTGAGGATATGCAGCTGGATGAAGATACTATGGAGTTTCTCCCCCCACCCACTAAAAGACGGAAAGAAGCAATAAAGGATACATTTATCAGTGATGAAGATGACATCACCATGGAGACATCACCATCGGTTGAAGCTGATGAAGTCATAATCTTAAAAACTACAGAGTGTATAGATTTATGTGTAAATGCATTACTTCAATAAGGCACTTTTATATATCTAGAAAATTGTGTCTTTTAGAATCATGCGATAGTTTTACAGATAAAAACATATTGAAATTCATAACATGGAAAAAAAGCAACTATATTAAAAAAATCATATGTTATTAATAAAAAAACTAAAACCCCACTTAATTAAAAAATATGCGAAAATGTATGGCAATGAGGCCTTTGATCAAACCCCACTTTATTGAAAAAATCAATATTATTAATAAAATCAGAAGTATTTTAAACTGTGATGTTCATATTTCTGAAAATTAAAACCCAACTTTATTTTAAAAAAAATACAAAAATGTATCCCGATTATTAAAAAATCAAATATTATTAATAAAATCAGATGTATTTTAAACATGGAAGTTCTTATTTCTGAAAACTAAAACCCAACTTTATTAGAAAATCAAAAATTATTAATAAACCCAGACCTACACCTACGAAAGGTTAGAAAATCTAGCTCAGAAAAGTCCAAAATAGCAAACTAGACATCCCAAATCATGAGTTTCATGCAATACACACCTACGAAAGGCTAAGAAACATAGCTAAGAAAAGTCTAAAATAGTAAACCAAACATCCTAAATCATAGATTTCAGACAACACACACCTATGACAGGCTTTGAAAACTAGGTCAGAAAAGTGCGAAATAGTAAACCCAGCACCTCAAATCATAGGTTTTCAGACAACACACTTCTACAAACGTTAAGAAATCTAGCTTAAATGTGAATTTTTATGCTTTAAGTATGTTTTACGTCATTCTATGACTTGTAGAAAAGTTGAAATAAAATTATCATGTTAAAAAACAAACTTCAAAAAAGTATTAAAAAATGGGGGGATGGACCCAAAACGTTTGGGGGGGCCTTGGAGGTTGGGGGGGGAGGGGACCTCGGAAGTTGAGGTTCTTGGTGGCTAGGGTCACTGTTGGTTGCGGTCCTTGATGTTCAAATCTATAATCGTCTCACTAATCCCATATTGATTAAATAAAAGTTCAAAATAGGAATAAAATCCTTTTTAATAGGCAGTTTATAATAAATTTCACAAAAAAAATACCAGATATTTCGGTCAATTATACAGTGACCGTCATCAGTAGTAAAACTACTGCCAGTAGTAAAACCAGTTTTACTACTGATGACGGTCACTGTATATTTGACCGAAATATCTGGTATTTTTTGTGAAATCTATTATACACTGTCTATTAAAAAGGATTTTTCCTTATTTTGAACTTTTATTTTATCGTCATGGAAAGGTAGGGTGGTCTCCGAAATTATCTAATCCCATATTGTGTACTTGTTTATTCTAAGACATATAAAAAAGTTGAAATAAAATTATCATGTTAAAAAATAAACTTCAAAAAACTATAAGAAATTGGGGGATGGGCTCAAAAAGTTGGAGAGAGGGGGCCCCTTGGAGGTTGGGGAGAGGAGACCTTGGAGGCTGAGGTTCTTGGTGGCTAGGGTCATTGGTGGTTGCGGTCCTTGATGTTCAAATCCATAATCGTCTCACTAATCCCATAATGTGTACTTGTTCATTCTAAGACCTGTAAAAAAAAGTTGAAGAGACGGTCACTGTATATGTGACCGAAATATCTGGTATTTTTTGTGAAATTTATTATACACTGTCTATTAAAAAGGATTTTATCCCTATTTTGAACTTTTATTTTATCGTCATGGAAAGGCAGTTTGGTCTCCAAAATTATCTAATCCCATATTGTGTACTTGTTCATTCTAAGACATGTAAAAAAATTTAAATAAAATTACCATGTTAACAAATAAACTTCAAAAAACTATTAGAAAAGGGGGGATTGGCCCAAAAAGTTGGGGAGAGGGCGCCAGATTGGAGGTTGGGGAGAGGAGACCTTGGAGGTCGAGGTCCTTGCTAGCTAGGGTCATTGGTGATTGCGGTTCTTGATGTTCACATCCATAATCGTCTCACTAATCCCATGTTGTATACTTGTTCATTCTAAGACCTGTAAAACAAGTTGAAATAAAGTTATCATGTTGAAAATAAACTTCAAAAAAGCATAAAAAATGGGGGATGGGCCCCAAAAAGTTGGAGGGGGGGCTCCTTGGAGGTTGGGGAGAGGGGACCTTTGAGGTTGAGGTTCTTGGTGGCTAGGGTCATTTATGGTTGCAGTCCTTGATATTCAAATCCATAATCGTCTCACTACTCCCATATTATGTACTTGTTCATTCTAAGACGTGTAAAAAAAAATTGAAATAAAAATATCATGTAAAAGAATAAACTTCTAAAAAGTATAAAAAATGGCGGGATGGGGCCAAAAACTTGGAAGGGGGCTCCTTGGAGGTTTTGGGAGAGGGGACCATGGAGGCTGAGGTCCTTGGTGACTAGGGTCATTGGTGGTTTCGGTCCTTGATGTTCAAATCCATAATCGTCTCACTAATCCCATATTGTGTACTTGTTCATTCTAAGACATGTAAAAATAAGTTGAAATAAAATTATCATGTCAAAAAATTAACTTCAAAAAAGTACAAAAATTGGAGGAAGGGCCCCAAAAGGTTTGAGGGGGGCTCCTTGGAAGTTGGGGAGAGCAGACCTTGGAGGTTGTGGTCCCTGGTGGCTAGGGTCATTGGTGGTTGCGGTCCTTGACGTTCAAGTCCATAATCGTCTCAAAAGTGGATTTCTAAGGATTTCCAAGGAATGTTCTGAATTTCTATATTAAAATTCATTTCTTGTTATCTACATCTTTATTGGTATCAAATTTTTATATTGACAACGCTGATTAAATGGTGCTTGTGTAATAGACAGAACACAGTCGGGAAGTAAAGCTAGGTCAATAAACAAGGTCATTTTGACACCAATGGCTCTGTTACTTTAAACGTTTTAGCATACTCCATTGCCAAAAACAATATTCTATATCGCCCGCATCCCATATTGTGTACATGTCTATTATAGCGACCACAGAGTTTCACCCCAAATAATTCTCCTAAAATGTCAATTAATCTCTGACGTTTCTTTTTGTTCTGGCAACTGTGCACAGATACATTATAAATTCCTATGAAGCCTATTGATTTTTCTGTCATAAATTCTTACACAATCGAAGTACACAATAATTTCTAGGTAATTTATGTCTTGTAATAATTACACATCATCCCTTAGTCTCGAAGCGTAAACAGATTGAGATATAACAGCTACGTAAATTCATTGCTGAAATTTCCTGGGAGTCTGGTGATGTCACCTTGTTAGCCCAGTATTTCTAACCGTTAATTGGCCTAGAAAGAGGCACGTGGTCTTGTATAGTTAGTATTGTAGCCCTCTGATTGGCTGTAATCTTGTATAGTTAGTATTGTAGCTCTCTGATTGCCTGTAATCTTGTATAGTTAGGGCTGGCACCCCCCTCCTTACTCTAGATTTCATTTATTTATATGTAGTAGGCCTAATATCAACTATTTTTACGTCCGCTTTTATTGTTTATTTTCATTTCTGTTAATTTTATGCTTCAGCTATTCAGTGATTGTTATTTGTGTCCGTAGTAAATATAACTTATTTTACGAAATTTTTCTGCTCGTTTTAGGTTTTAATATTAAAATCACCTTTCTTTGAAAAAATTGTCTTTGAAAAGGTTCTTTTTAATTATTATTAAAAATGAATAAAAATTGAACAAAACTGCTTTTAATTAAAAAAAAGTGATATTAAAACACAAAATGGATAGAAATTATCAAAGTTTAACTTTCTTAGACAATGCTTCAAAATGATAATGCTAATTTAGTTTCATTTACCGTAAATAATATAGTTTTCTATTCTAAGATTTTGAAAGGCATTTGGTAAAAAAAAAAACATTTGTAGTTAATATCTGGCCACTTTTTGAGCGACCTGTGATTTTTTAAAGAATATATTAGGGTGGTCAAATAAGCTTTGGAGGGGAGTTACTGCATCATTGATCAAAATTCCAGTGCCCTTTTTAAGAGTCAAATTGATTGGAGGTCAACTGACCCCCCTCTCACGCCCATAAAATCCCCAAACACATCCAGTCAAAATTTTGAGATATCCAATTTGTTTAGCGCCTCTGAAAGATCTAGTAATTGTTCATTTGAAGATAACATCTCGCCACAGCCCTCAGGGCAAGGGCTATAAGTTATGACCATGGGGCATATAAGGTTTAAGTGGAAATGGTGGTGGTATGAACATCGGAGGTGGCTCATTGGATTGGAAATTAAAGATTATAATGCCCTTTTTAAGATTCAATAGTATCAGAGGGCAACTAGACCCCCCCCCCTTACGGTCCATTTTCTTCAAATGCATCCGATGGAATTTTGAGATTGCCATTTGTTCAAAAGCAGTCCAAAGATCCTATAACAAGGCCTTTGGGGTTGAGAAAACCCCTCGGAGTCTAGGGGTAAGGGTTTGTAAGTTATGCCCCGCGGGTATATAAGCTTTTTATGGAAGGGGTGGTTGTGTGAGCTTTAAAGGAAGCTCATTTGACTGGGAACGTATAGTTATAGTTCCCTTTTAAGAGTAAAAGTTGATGGAGGGCAACTACCCCCACTCCCTGTCTCTGACAGCCTCTTTCCCCCAAACTGTGTACAACATACAACGTACAGTAACTAAGAGCGTAAATTGTTAACGATTTTCTATTTTGCTGTTTTATGGGCTCATCTTTTTAAAAACAATAGATAAATTTTCCTTATGAACGAAGCTATGGCAACAAAACTGGCAAACCGGAACAATGGCTTTCAAAAAACAGTAAATCAAAGTGTTAATTTTAAAATGTTGTTTCACTTATAGAAAAAGTTTTCGTATCAGTGTTGCCGCTCCACCTCAAGAAATTCATAAGTTTTTAGGTAAAGTAGTAATAGTAGTAAAGTAGTAATACACTTCACTCTGCAGCAACGTACTGGACTGATAAAGAGAAAACATTCTCAAAATGTTCTGCCCATCTCTCTTTAACCTCTTGGTGGTCGGTAGCTCTTATAAGGCTCACCATGATTTTTGGCAAATGCTTGTTTCTGATTGGTCAAAATGAACAGCTCTGTAAATTTTCAAAATTTAGGAGAAGAGAGCTATAGAATGGTATATTACTTCTACCCTTATGATTCATCTAACAATTTTGGCATAGGACTGAAATTGACAAAGTGGTAATTCCTTCAATCGAACTCAGATAGAGTGGAAGTTTTTTTTGTATGGTGAGAGAAAAAACAATTGTGATAGTCGTTAATGCTATAAGATTAGCTCTGTTTTGTCTTTCTTCACATTTTTTCTGTCTTGTGTTTTGGCATGTGTTTTTTTGTATATGGGTCTTATAAGACTCATCCACCACAGGAGAGGTAAAGAGCAAAGGCAATTTTCTGGAAAGGCCCGTATATTATAGATGAGTTTCAGTTAGAATATGCAATGTGCTTCTATTTACCTTTACTTTTGCTACTGCAAAATATAAATCTATTCCAAATGTGGAATTGTCAACATCTTTTATTAGTCGAGGAGGCAACTGAAAGGACTGAACAAAGCCTGCAAGAAGTGCTGAGGAGAAAGCATGAAGGACTAATAAGGAGAGTTTTTTCACGTTAATGACAGCTTCAAAGCAATAAGGACTGGGGCGCAAATTACGGCCTCCTATTCAAGTTACGACCGTTGTACGACAGGCTGCTGGGGAATGTGCGGAAAATTTCAAACAAGGAACGTCAATACATAGATGAGCAAATGGTCCCATTCAAAGGCCGTCTCGGCTTGAAACAGTATATGAAAGAAAAGTCCCACTGAGATAAAAATATTCACAAGAGCCGGAGAAAGTGGTATAGTAGATGATTTTGAAGTCTATTGTGGAAAAGGGGCCGCCATTGTGTCTGATCTTGGTTAACATCAGCCAAAACTTCAATATTTTCTTTGATAACTTTTACAGTAGCTTTCATCTCGTAGAAAATGTTCAGCAAATGGTAATTGTGTCAGTTGGGAACCTGAGAATAGACCGAATGCGAAAAGTGAAACTCCCACCTCTGGAAGCAGACCCGAAAAATGAAAGGGTGGGGAGGGATCGGTTGATTATTGAGTCGAGCAACATTCTAGCATTGTCGTGACGAAGTGGTATGACAAAAAGCATTTTCATCTCATTTCCTCATACGTCTGGCATGACCCCACTGATCTCTGCAAACGATGGGACACAAAGAGAAAGGCTCAAATCGATGTGACCAGATATCATTTCGTCCAAGAATATAACAAGTATATGGCTGGGGTTGACTTAATTGATATGTTAATCAAGCTATATCACACTGATATCAAGGAGAAGAAGTGATACGTGCGTCTTATCTACTACTTTATGGACGTGAGCGTGGCAAGTGCTTGGTTGCTTTATAGGGAGAATCATAACAGTGATGCTGAGAAGCCTCTGCCGCTAGTTTACTTTCGCGCTGACATGGCAGACTGGCTACCTAGAGGTGCAATTGTGCTTGCAATGAGAAAAGGAGACCGTCAAGTGAGTCTCCAGTTACTTCCCGGTCCTAGAGGAAAATGGGGAGTGACAGCGTTCCAAGTTCCAGCATTCTCTATGATAGCCCACGGGCCCGACTGGCATTACTGACCCGAGATGGTCAAAGAACGACAGAGATGCAAGTCCTGTACAAAACATGCCGACTTTTTTGACAAGTATCTGAAGTGTAACGCGCATCTTTGCTAAAATAAAGAGAAAACTAAAAATAAAGAGAAGAACTGTTTCAAAACATACCGCTCGAATGCTTGAGTGGACAGTTTCATTATTTAGCTAATGAGCCTTAATCCACGCAAAATTCATTGCTGAAATTTCCTGGGAGTCTGGTGATGTCACCTTGTTAGCCCAGTATTTATAACCGTTAATTGGCCTAGAAAGAAGCATGTGATCTTGTATAGTTAGTATTGTAGCCCTCTGATTGGCTGTAATCTTGTATAGTTAGTATTGTAGCTCTCTGATTGCCCGTAATCTTGTATAGTTAGGGCTGGCACCCCCTCCTTACTCTAGATTTCATTTATTTATGTGTAGTAGGCATAATATCAACTATTTTTACGTCCGCTTTTATTGTTTATTTTCATTTCTGTTAATTTTATGCTTCAGCTATTCAGTGATTGTTATTTGTGTCCGTAGTAAATATAACTTATTTTACGAAATTTTTCTGCTCGCTTTAGGTTTTACTACTAAAGTCACCTTTCTTCGAAAAAATTGTCTTTGAAAAGGTTCTTTTTAATTATTATTTAAAATGAATAAAAATTGAACAAAAATGCTTTCAATTAAAAAAAAGTGATATTAAAACACAAAATGGAGCCCCCGAAAGTATCAGCATTTGTATATTAAACTGACAATGCACATTTTTTTTTTCAGTAAATTCATTTTAATTTTTTTCAGTAAAATATAAATTATATTCTGGCTTATAGAAAGCACAGGGTTTAGAACTCTATTCAGATTAATTTCTGCTCGTTTTGAGTTTGACTTATTTTAATTTCTGTTGTTTTTGGGTTTCATTTATTCATTGATACTGATTTGTGTTAGTTTGTATGCTTGGTAGATTATTTGATTCTATTTTTGTTCATTTTTGGATGGAGTTCTTTACTTTTCTTTAAAAAAACTTATTTTGTACAAAAAGTTTTTTTTTGATTAATCTCAAGAAAAACTTATGTTATTAAGTTAGACCTTTAAGGGTAAGTTGTGGGGGATTTTGAACTAGCCAGAAGGTAATACGTGTATTTTTTTAATACTACCACTACAGTTACTGTAACCAATGACGCTAAGTGTATTAAGATGAAACTTTTAGGGAGCGTTTAGGGGGAGTTTCAATTAAACGAAAAAACTGGGTGCTTGCAGGATTTCAAAAGGGCACAAAAGCAATATCATAGAAAGCACCACACTATAATTACTAGCAATATCATTCAAACTTGTGAAGGAACTAATTCGATTCAAAATCAAAAGTTTTAGTACCCTTTAGAGTAAAAAAAAGATTACAGGGCAAGCAGCCCTTCTCTCAAGCCCATTCAATATCCAAACACATTCAGATTTCTAAGCGGATCCAGATCCGTTTTGGAATGATATTAAGTTTTATTTTTCAGGTCAATTTGAGGAGGAATAAAATTAAATTTAAAAATACTGTTTTTGTCAGAATTTAAAATAGTTGAAAAAGTTCTCCAACTACAAATATAAAGCCAAACAATGGATTCTTATAAAAAAAATCGAAAGGATATAAAACACTTTTTTTTACCATGAGAAAGACTATGTCAATAAAAAACGAACAGAAATGAATTTAGTAAATTTTTTCCACAAAACAAGCTTTTCAAAAAAATTAAAGAGCTCCCTTAAGCCAAAAATGAGCAGAAATAAAGTCAAATAATCTTCCAAACGTAAAACTACCACAAAACACTATCAATAAATAAATGAAACTCCAAATGAACAGAAATCGCAATAAATTGCCGATTCAAACTCAAAACGAGCAAACATTTTGTCTGGACTATTTGTCTTGGCTTTTTCTACAGTTAGCCATATTAAAAGTAAGAACAGTTAAACAATGAAAACGTATTTTGTTTTCAGTAAAGCGCAAATTATGTTTTGGTCTTGAGAAAGTAAGGGGGTTATCAACCCTATTCGTGTGATTTTTGCTCGTTTTGAATTTGACTCGTCTATTTATTATAATATTTGTTCGTTTTGATTTTCATTTATTCATTAATAGTGATATGTTGTAGTTTTACACTTGGAAGATTATTCGACTTTATTACAGCTCATTTTCGGCTTGATCATAGCAAACAAACATACATTAAGTACAAATGTAAATGAATAGATAAATATTAGATAAACGAGATACGAGAATAGATAAACGAGTAAAACTCAAATTGATTCTGTAAATCAAGCTCATAACGACTGAAAATCACTAAAAACAAGAGTGTGGCTACTACCTCCTTCCCTAAATGTAAAAGTATAAAGTCTACTGTGTCATTGTGGCTTTATTAAAAACTAAATGTATTTCAAACAGTCTTGGAAAGAACCAATAAAATAAGACTGAATATTTGATAAATAATGATGTTAATTGGTGAAAGCTCACTAGTTCAAGATTTTAATACCTATCAATTCCCAAAAGATTCCTCCTACACTCAAAACCCTCAAAATACTCACATAACGAAAAATAATCAAGAGATTTCCGCGTCCCAACAAGGAAAACAACATCCCATATTTCGCAAGTTTCTGATATATTCGACTCTGACAGATTTTCTAGCTTACCGCTACTATATCCTTATAAATTCCAATCTACAAAACGTAAATACGATATGTTACGGCCCTGTTTTCCTAATCTGGCGATCTTCTCTGGTTCTTTAGTGCTGCTATATCTCTCCCCAGCAAGCTGTGTCTGAGAAAAACCAGTCATGTCACTAGCTGTCGAAGCGCAAATGCTGCATCCTCCTGTCTTGCCTCCCTTAATCTAGCACTTCTATTTGCACCTGTCTCTTGCTCTAAAGGGCTAATTTTCTCAGTATTTCTTTTACTCTTTCAGAGACCCTAGTGTATTAGAAGCACTGCAACTTATTGGCTTAGTGGGGTACAATACAGACCACCTAAAAATTTAGCCTCGTCTCCCTCCCCTCTTCTGTTACTAAATACAGAAGCAGCACTTCCAAAATTCCGACCGCTAGCAGCAGAATCAGCCATTCCACTTCTCTCACACAAATTACTCTGATTACACCGATTAATACTAGGACATGCCAGCTCTGATCTACTCGTGCAATGGATACTAAAGCACTAAGTTTTATGCTAAACGTTAATACATCACTTTCAACAATGAACTTTATGCCACGGAGTTTAGCATTTTGTCTTTCGATTGCATCTTTTCAAGTAATGGCTTCAACTGGGCTCTTATAGTCAGTTTTTTTTTTCATATAATGTGACACTACATTATCACCATCGGACCACAAAAAACTTGAGACTATAAAAATGTAGACATTGAGATCCTGACACGAAAACTTAATTAAGAATTTTCCCGTTTAGTTCTGAAGTTCTGAATTTTCCCGTTTAGTTACGAAATAATATTATTACCCCAACTATCGGCATAAAACCATATACGACAATATCATTTTTCTTGACGTCTTTTTCTTGCTGCTCAATTCTCCACGATGCTGTTATCATTTCGGTAGAAAACTAAGCAACGTTCACCTCGAATGTCGTCACACAGATTCCAAGCAACTGAGTTCTGTTCTGCATAGAATCAGATAGGCTTCTCATTTCATCTTTATGTCTGATTTGGTCCAAAATTTTCGCTAGCTTGATCCGTTATTTTCGCTAATTGTCTTACCTCCAAAATTGCAAAATCCAAACAGAATGTACTTATCTTTGACTAAGGGCTGTGCCTCACGGGAGCCTGCATAACGGCCAAAATTTGCAAGGCACCACCCATCTAGTTGTTTGCCCAGGAGTAAAATCATGTGTAAACGTTAAATTCCAGATAGTTTTTTTCCACTGTTCTAAACTATCACAAACATTTTTCACAATCACCGCACTCACTTTTACAAAAATATTATTTAAATTCAGTTAACTTTGAATCCTCAATTTCAATTGTTTAGCCTGTTCAATCCGCTTTAGACATTTAATTGTTGGTTATGAAATGAGAAACTTCAGGGTATACTCAGGGGGGGGGGGTGTTCGGAAGGGATCGAAGGACTGCCAGACCCTCTCCACTTGTCAAATTTAGAGGCTCCCTCCCCGACACGAATCAAAACTCTCAAAAAAACTATTTTGCT
Source organism: Artemia sp. Kazakhstan ARC1039 (assembly GCA_029168905.1). Lineage (NCBI taxonomy): Eukaryota > Metazoa > Arthropoda > Branchiopoda > Anostraca > Artemiidae > Artemia > Artemia sp. Kazakhstan ARC1039. The sequence continues at coordinate 16,338 of JAQQPU010009521.1, forward strand.
CAAAATAGTCAAAAGGTTTGATGGCTGTGCCTCGAGGGTTGCAAGGCACTCCACCGATTTGAGAAGCACTGTATTGTATAGATACAGGATTTACGTAAATTCTGTATGCAAACAATCAGAGAATGTTGAGGGGGGATGCCGAACTGAATCAACAGACACTGCCTACATCCAGGCCATCAACAAAGGGGAATCTGCAACATTTGAGGAACAGTTAAGGCCAATACCTTGAAACTATCATGGCCACTATTACTACTACTACTACCGTTATTTCTATTGTGGCCACAAGTGCGAATAATAACGACTGCGACTCTGACTGCTTGTGACTTCGGCAGCTTGCAACTTGAAACGTTGAGGGGGATTTTCGACGTTGTTTTCTCAGACCATAGTGCCATTGTATGACGAACAAATAAACTTTCAAATGGAGAATCGATTTATTTAGACAGTGAAAAAACAGGTATAAAAGTTCAGATATTTCGATCACATCTACAGCGATCGTCTTCAGTAGAAATACTAAAATAACAAAATTGAAACTAGCATATTTATATACAACAAAATAAATAACTTTTCGAGTCATTCACAAATTAATGAACTTCCGGATTGTTCAATAGATTATTTTCAGAGAAAATTCATTGACTAAGTTCATTCAAAGTTATCGATGTAAATTTTCTTCTTTAATCTTGCCCAAATGTAAAACAAATTTCCAATGAATTTGGCAAACGAGGGGTAGCAACTGGGCATTTTGAGGGACACCTGGAGGCATGAGGCACGGAGGCATGCCTCCGGAGGCACGCCGGAGGCATATTCCAAAGGGCGCAACATGTAAATATATACAGCTTGCCTCTTATTCGGTATCTGTCGAATATTTCAGCACCTTCAAAAGCGATCTTTTAAAACTTGGAAAAAATCATTTACGGGTTTGTTTGGCAAGGAAAAGAACCCCCAAGACTGAAAACAACTGATATGTACCTAAAGAAGAAGAACGGAGGACTGCAAGTTGTTGATATTCATGCAAAAACTAGGTAACCCTACGATGGCACTGATGGTGTCACTTTTTCCTATTAGACATGCAGCGTTGCCATCGGTTCAAAAATACAATTCCGATTTTTCTTAAGAAAAAATCCCGAAATTTCAAAAAAAATCCCGGAACACGGCTTTTAAGTTATACAACATAGGGCTGCGCGGTGATGACGTAAAAAGCAAGGTGCGAAATTCAAAGTACCGTGAAACGTGGTTTTTAGTTGTAACTAACAACTGATTGTCAATATTCCTAGTATTATTTCGATGTGAAAACGTTCTGGTGGATTAGTAGGATCTACGTCAAATATTTTAGGCCAAAACAATTCGGCAAAGTTCCAAAAAAAAACGTGTCTACGCATCCCCGTTTCATTCTTATTTGAATTTCCCGCCCAAGAATTGACGTTACGCTTCGCAGCCCTATTCAATATGACTTGACCAGCGGTAAAAGTTGCCTTTTATCACGTCTTCACACGTCCCTTTCCCTTTTATCATACCTGCTTTTCTGCTTAGTGGCTGTGCCAAGACGCACCCTTGGATCTCGGATTCTTAATTGTACAAAAAAAAGGAATCTGCTGCTTTGACACGAAAGAATCTGGAAGACACACAGATCCCTTTTTCCCGAATGTACTTAGAATCCAACTTTCTTGGTATTAAACACAGGCCTTTGGGTATTTGAAGAGAAAACTGTAAAACAACAGTCAGAAAAACTGTTACTACCGAGTTATTAGTAAAAAGCGCTAAGTAAAGCAACCAACTAAAAAAATAACTAGTTTCTCAGATATTTATTAGCACGTTTCAGTAATCATCTCGATAATCACAGCTCAAATGACAACCCTAAGAAACTGGACAAATGAGCTTCAGTAAATCAAATTAAGCTCGGTTAGCACAAGTATAAACACTAAGTCTTCTACTACTAAGTCTTCTATTGAGCATAACAAGTTTTCCGATGGTATTCATCGCTTCCGCTGCCCTAGATCTTGGAATGCATTTGAGACTCATAAAATTATATCAAGAACTCAAGCAAATGGGGGACGAGGGGCACACGCACTTGAGCTGGAAGGACCAGCCCAGTCGTGGGTGGCCTCCACGTCCGTAGGAGACATGGTTCAAGATTCTGTTCAGTTCTGTGCCCTCATGCACGCCGGTTATTTTTGGTTTTTTGTTGATGGGTTGGTTGTACTTTGTTTTTTTGTTGATTAAGGTTGGTCATAAAAAGGGCTGAAAAAAAAAAAAGGAAAAAAGTGCCACCGCAAGAATGGGTTTCTTGTGGACGGAGGACGCCCAGTCTACGGGAGAGCAAATAGTTTTTTTTTGTGTTAAAAAATGTTAAAGTTGTAAGAGTAAGCCTTTTGGAAGACCACCTTTAAAATTTGAATTCGTATTAGTGAAAATTGAAGGATATGAATTTGAAGAAATTGAAGTAAAAACGCCACCAGAAAAGCGTCTCCTAGAAGGGGAACGAAACCCTGGAACGGGGGGAGCGATAGATATTTGGCAAGAAAAAAGTTAAGTGGTAGTGGGCCTTCATGTCCACTAATACATTGACTGGTATATAATAATTTTTTTTTTTTTAAGTTTAGGTGATATGATAATGTATAAAGTTGTAAGATTTATATGTTTTTGTATTAAAATATCACCGAGTGGAGAGGAGGAGGAGAGGGAAAAAATAACAACTACCTCTGATAAATGTTAAACAAAGTTCCTTCTGTTGACACACTGAACATGGTGATGGTGGTGGTTATGGTCTTGAGGTCAGTTTTGGGTTTAGGTGCCATTTTTAACATGATGATTGCGATGCTGACGAGACATCAAAAAAGTGGAACCCTTTCTTCTGGATAAATGAATTCAGCTTTGTGAAGACGTCTGAGTCAAAGCAAAAGACAACGTTGGTGCCGATTTCGATAGAAACGGGTTCTGCTGAATGCATGATAAACAGGCTGGAGTCACAGTAACCCTGGTCTACAAATGCGGCAGTTAATGTGAGATCAGCATTCAGCCGGAACCCCTGGCACAGAATTCCTATGTCGTCAGGGAACGGCATCGCCATATTCTGCGTGTCAACAGAGTTGCATCTTCGCCCAGATAAGTAGCCAAACTGTTTGACCCGCCCAACTATTACTCTCTTTCCCCTGCCAACCGGTCTGTAAACGCACCATTCACCGATACGCAATTCCGATTTCACACCGACCTCTGCACTGGTTTGTGACGACTCAAGTAGTCCTACTCGTCGGCCCTGGACCATCACCCGTTTTAATCGGTCACTACTCAGCTTCTCAGAGCTTTCCCTCAGAAGCCACAACAGCGTGGATTTTTTTATTGGTGTTATGGAGCCGTCAGAAGTCTTGACAAGGCAAAACCTAGAATTCTTTATGTTCGTCACAGGCTCACTAACCCAATTTTTCTCAACTTGGTGTTTCACACAGTGAGCAATAACTGGCAAATCTTCAAATGCAAGCAAATGTTGACGGCATATTCTTACCAAAATTACCCCTTATTAAGTTATTTTCCTTGTGTTTTCTATAATTATACAAACTTTCTTGTGTTCCAACAATTGCACTAATTGCTAATAAACAAAAACATATTTAAGATCTCCATAAAAAGCTGATTCTTAGACTGAATGTTATCAATAGTTAGGCTCTTATACTTTCGTTATTGACAAGGATCGTTATTTACTTACCATTCATTACTATGGAGAATGTTTTTTTTTTTTTTTTTTTTTGTTCCAACCAAATCATATAGAAAAAACATTTGTGGAAAACTGGTTAGGAGTTACTCAGTCACAAATTAGAACTTAAATTTTCCTTATTGTGGGTCAGAATCCACTGGCAGGCATCCAACAATGGGGCAACAAACATTTTTTCCATGGTTTTTACCTATTCTGCTTTTCCTTTGCTTTCCTTATAATTACTTTATAGTCCCAAATTTCTAGTTGGGAATGCCCCCCCTGCCCTTCCTTGCCGGCATCCATGAAGTAGGCCACAATATTAAGTTTCTCGTACAAAGTTGAGACAAATTTCGATTTTTCAGGTTTATTGTGATGATTTTCATCTTCTATTTTCGCCAGTGGTTGGTATCGCTAATTTCGGCAATTTGTTGAAAGATTTCTTATCCGAACTGAACATTATAATAAAAAAAAATATCTTAATTCATTACGCTCAAAAAGTTTCTACCTAATGGGAGTTCATTCAGTATAACTCCCTCTCTCCTAATTCCAAGATATATTGCTAGACTATGCCCATTTTTTTTTTTTAAGAAAGTGTTATTTGGTAATAACAAACAGCTGGAGCACCAGAATCACCCTGTATTTAGATACCCTTCCTCTAGGCGTAGCCTATATTTACACAGCATGGTATAGCCTATTATTTAAGCAGGCTGGACCCCCCCCCCCCACCCCCACACAAAAAAAACTATCACTTGCCCTAACTCTATACCTATGCCTGGCTTACCTAAAATTTGGTTCCTCTTGATCTGGGCCCTCCATATCAGCAAAATTACATCAGAATAATTTCAAACAACGGCGAGGATCAGTGTTACCAGCTTCTGGTGCGAATTCCCTGTTATGTCTAAAAAAATCCCTAATTTTGAACAAGCAACGAGGCCGGGTGTCTCGGAGGCACGGAGGCATGCCGGAGGCACGAAGGAAGGGACACCTGCGACGGTCAGTTATTAGCCCCTCGGTGGCAAAGCCTTCCGTGTCTTCTAATAGCATATTGACTTTATAGTTGTTCACTGGGTTGGTCTCATTTCCCCATATAAACGATGCATTTTTGATATAGGCCCTTTAATTAGGTGTTGTTTTCTCAGACCGTACTGCCGTTGTATGACGAAAAAATAAACTTTCAAATGGGGATAAATCCATTTATTTAGACAGTGAAAAAACAGGTATAAAAATTCAGATATTTCGATCACATATACATCGACCATCTTCAGTAGAAATACTAAAATAACAAAATTGAAACTAGCATATTTATATACAACAAAACAAATAACTTTTCGGGTCATTCACAAATTAATGAACTTCCGGATTGTTCAATAGATTATTATCAGAGAGAATGCATTGACAAAGCTCATTCTAAGTTCTTGATGTAAACTTTCTTCTTTAATCTTGCCCAAATGTAAAACGAATTTCCAATGAAGGCGGCAAAGCCTTCCGTTGTCTTCTAATTGCATATTGAGTTTATAGTTGTTTACTTGGTTGGTCTCATTTCCCCGTATATACGACGTATTTTTGACGTAGCACCTTTAATTAGGTATTATTTTCTCAGACCACACTGCCGGTGTATGACGAACAAATAATCTTTCAAATGGGGATAAATCCATTTATTTAGACAGTGAAAAAAACAGGTACAAAAGTCCAGATATTTTGATCACATATACAGCGACTGTCTTCAGTAGAAATACTGGTAGAAATACTAAAATAGTAAAATTGAAACTAGCATATTTATATACAACAAAATAAATAACTTTTCGGGTCATTCACAAATTAATGAATTTCCAGATTGTTCAATAGATTGTTTTCAGAGATTTTTATTTGGCAAGATTAAAGAAGAAAATTTACATCAAGAAATTTGAATGAACTTTGTCAATGAATTCTCTCTGAAAATAATCGATTGAACAATCTGGAAGTTCACTAATTTGTGAATGACCCGAAAAGCTTTTTATTTTGTTGTATATAAATATGCTAGTTTCAATTTTATTATTTTAGTGTTTCTACAGAAGACAGTCGCTCTATGTATATCTGGACTTTTGTGCCTCTTTTTTCACTGTCTAAATAAATGGATTTGTCCCCACTTGAAAGTTTATTTGTACGTTGAGGGGAATGTTAAGAAAAATCAAAACTCATTATGTGCGTGCTGGTTGTCAAAAGGGCGCACCAGCAATGTCTCTGGAACGATTAAGGGTATCAAGTTGAAACTTTAAGGGTTTGTTGAAAAATTCTAGGAGTGCAAAGGGCCCCTTTTTCATTTTTAGATTCCCCATTTCCCTCTCAACACTGGTTAAAATTCTGGAATAGTTTCTTCCTTCAAAATAGCCAAAGTTCTAATAACTGTGCCTTTGGGGATGTCCTGCCCCCCGCAACCCCTTGAGAAAGGGTTGGAGACTATGCAATCTTCCCACTGTTTACATACAGGAGTTATTATTAGGAAGGGGGGAGAGTTCGATCTCGAAAGGGTCAGAAAAGGCTAAGGTTATCAAGTTGAAACTTCTTGGAATGTTGAAGGGGGTGTTAAGCTAAATAAAAATACACTACATACATCAAGGCTATCAAAAGGGCAAATCTGTAATGTCACAGGAGCGATTAAATATATTAAATTAAAACTTTTTGGACCGAATTGCTACTTCCACTATGCTTGTAACTGCAGCTACTTGTGAGTGTGATTATTTGTGACTACGAGTATGGCTAATTGCGACTAAGCCTACTTGCAAGTATGACTATTTTTTGCTTCGAACACGACTATTTTTTTAAGGGCACTGCGACCACTCGTGACTGCAACCACTTGAGACTGCCACTGTGAACGCTTGTGACTGTGACTGTAATTGCAACTTTTAAAATGTGCGACTACTTGTGACTGCAGCTGTGATTACTTAGATCTGCGACTGTGACAACTTGTGAATTTTACTTCTTGCAACTATAACTATTTATGACGGCAAACACTAGTAACTGTGACTACTTATGACCGTTACTACGACTATGACTACTTGCGACTACTTGCAAGTGTCACTATTTGTGACTTCGAATACGACTACTTGCAACTGTGACTAATTGTGACTTACTTGCATCTGCAACTGTGACTACTTGCGACTGTAACTACTTTAGAAGTTGAATGCTTGCGACTACGACTACTGGTGACTGTAACCACTTATGGCTGCAAATGAAACTTCTTAGAACTGCGAATACGAATGGGAATGGACTGCTAATTACGAATCTGACTGCTTGTGCTTACAACTGTGATTGCGAGTGAAAGAACTTGCGACTGCAAATGTCAGAACTTATGCCTGCAGCTACTACTATATGTGCCTGTAACTACAACTACAAGTACTGCTTCTACCAATGCAATTGTACCTGTGACTTCAAATACTGCTGTAAATTATCTTATGTCAAAGTCCATCCAGATTGTCAAAAAGGCTTAAATGCTATACCTCAAGAATGGCTAAGGTTACAAAGTTGAAAATTCTACGGAATGTTGAGGGAGATTTTGCACTAAGCCAAAAGACACTAGACGCATTCGAGCTATCAAAGAGGCGTGTCTAGGTGAGTTTACATTGATCTCAAGAGCAGCTACGGCTTTTAAGTTGAAACTTTCAACGAATGCTTAGGGGAATGTTAAACAAAAGCAAAAGATACCATTTGTATCTAGGTTCCCAAAGCGGCATATCTACACTACAACATGTCAATAACACGCTCAGAGAAAGCTGTGGGAGAAGTGAACTTAAAAACCGCATATTTGCCCCAGTTGTCAATGGGCGTAGCTGCAATATCTCATGAATGGCTATAATTATTAAGTTCAAACATAAAGGAAGTGTTGATTAGGATACTAAACTAACTAAAAAGACACCATATGAATCCCGTTTGTCAAATTCTATTTTTGAAATGTCTCAGGAACGGTTAATATTATTTAGTTTAAATTTCAGAGTATGTTGAACTAAATCAAAAGCATGTATTGTTGAAATGCTGTGTTCAACGTCTCAGGAAAAGTTGAGGGTATTAATTTGAAACTTTCAAAGAGTGTTAAGAGGGATGTCAAACTTGATCAAAAGGCACTATGAGCATCCCAGTTGTCAAAAGGACACATATGCAATACCTCAGGAACGACAAATGGGATTTAGTTGGAATTTTCAGGTTTTAGGAGGGTGTTGAAATAAGACAATAGACACTAATTAGAACTAATAAATAAGAACTGGATATTTTGTCTTTACACTGAAGAAAGGGGAAAAAACTAAAGAAACACTCATTATGTTAACCAATCATAAAAGTTTGGAAGTAAAAAAAAAAGAAACTAAATTAAATAAAGCTCTCTGACAAAGAAGTTTTCAAAGAAAAGCAAAGAGGCATATAAAACTTAATACCAGAATAAACAAGTCCTGTAATAATTCAAACTCGAAACGACCAAAAGTTACCATCAAAGAATATATTTCAATTTCAATTTTTATTTAGTCCCAGATATACTGCAAAGACATGATGCCATTATGCCGGTGGCAAGACACAGACTTCAAATGCTCTTTGGTATTTCCGCGTCATACCTTGACAGAAGAAGGTTGGTGCTGTACTGGGACAATTGAAAGCTCTAACAGGTCAGTAATATTTCAAAGATGTTTGGAATATTTTTCTATTTTATATTTTTTTTTGTTTTGTTTTTGTCTTGGCTCAGTTAACACATGAAGTTGCTAGTGACCAGATTCAATGCACTAGTGCTGACTAAGTAAAGAATGATAAGTCTCCTAATATTTATTACTTATTTTTATTTTTACCCCGACCGTTTTGTTTAAATAGGACAAATTTCATGCCTTGGGGTGGAGGGTCAAACGGGATTCATTTGATTAAAAATTGAAAACTTTTAAGTTCCCTTTTCAAACAGTTATACGTGGTAACTAACTGTAAGTAAGGAGCGACCCGGCTCAATAGTAATCGAAACTCTAAAAAACGAAATTTTGATACCAATAGATACATCAAAAGAATCAGATTTTTATGCTGATTTCAAATATATAAGTTTCATCAAGTTTAAACTTACCCATAAAAGTTACGTGGCTGAGAAAATTTGCCTTATTTTCGAAAAAAGGGGGAAACAGCCCCTAAAAGTCATAGCACTTTAATGAAACTCACAACATCAGATTCAACGTATCAGAGAACCCTACTGTAGATGTTTCAAGCTCCTATCTGCAAAAATGTGGAATTTTGTATTTTTTGCCAAAAGAAAGATGGATGTGTGTACACGAATAACCACGGATGCGTGCTTCTTTTTTTTCCAGGGGTGATTGTATCGATCCAGTAGTCCTAGAATATCGTGAGAGGGCTCGCTCGAACAGAAATTAAAATTTCTAGTGCACTTTTTAAGTAACGAAAAAATTGGAGGGCAACTTGGGCCCCTCCCACGCTCATTCTTTCCCGAAGTCACTCAATCAAAATTTTGAGATAGCCATTTTGTTCAGCATAGTCGAAAATGTAATAAATATGTCTTTGAAGATGACTTTCTAGATGTTTTCCATTGAAATTGCTTAAGGATTGCTCTGGGTACCCGGCTGACTGACCGTATTTCAAACAATAGGCTATACAAAGAATGTGGTTCAATACCGCTCTCTAGGGTTATAATGAAAGAAAGGTTGAGGTGCTAGGGCACGTTGTGCGGATGAAGGATGATAGATTGCCGAAGATTGTTCTTTTCGACCCACCGTCTAGGGATAAACAGAAAACAGGTCGTCCCCGTCTGGGGTGGGAGGACGTTATAAATTAAGATTTAAAGGAAATAGGAACTTCGTGGGCGGGTATAAAAAGGAAGGCTTTGAATAGATTGGGGTAGAGGAGGAGCGTGCGTAGCTGTGTTCGGCTCAGGTGGCTTGGTGCTGCGGTGAGTTGTTAGTAGTAGAAGTAATCCCCAACAGTTTCTGGCGGAAGGGGAAGGGCTGCAGGTCATGAACTTTGCCCATTGTTTACACATAGTATTGGTTATTGGGAAGTATGCAGATGTTTTCAGGGGGGATTTTTTTCTGGTGAGGGGGGGATAGGGTCGGAGTAAGGGGTTATGGGGAAGGATCTTTCCATGGAGGATGTTTCCTTGAGGGAAAGGACTTTTCTATGAAGGAGGAACCGGATTTCCCGGCATTATTTAAAAAAATCGATCAGAAATGAAATAAAAAAACAAACTTTTTTCGACTGAAAGTAAGGAGCAACATTAAAAATTAAAACGAACAGAAATTATTACGTATATGAGGAGGCTCGCCCCCATGTCAATACCTTGCTCTTTACGATAAAGTTTTTTAGTACTTTCAAAAGAGCTATCTATTCTAATTAACCGGCCTTTATGATTCAGGGGTTTGTGATTAAAACAAAATTCGAACTTTAGCGTAAAGGGCGAGGTACAGACAAGGGGGCGAATTCCCTAATAGCCTATACGTAATAAAAACATACGAATATAGAAGTTTGATACGTAAGTCGTAAGTTACGTCAGAACAAAATTTTCGAGAAAGCCATTTAGCCAAAAAAAAAGTAAAATTAATGTTCAAATTTCGTTTTAATTATTCATGTACGGTGAGCCAAAATCAAAGCTGCATTAATTAAAAAACGTTCAGAAATTAAATAAAAAACAAGTTTTTTTAACTGATAGTAAGGAGCGACATTAAAACTATAAACGAACAGAAATTATTCCGTATATGAAATGGGCTGTCCCATCCTCAACGCCTTGCTCTTTACGCTAAAGTTTGACTCTGTCTCAAAATTTATTTTTAAAACAATAAAAAACTTTAACGTAAAGAGCAAGGTGTTGAGGAGGGGACAGCCCCTTTCATATACGGAATAATTTCTGTTCGTTTTAAGTTTTAATGTCGGTCCTTACTTTCAGTTAAAAAGACTTATTTTTTTTATTTAATTAAGGCTCAAAAGTAACTCAAAAGACAAAAGACAAAGACAAAAGACAATTAAGACTCAAAAGACAATGAGCCCTCTTTCCGTCCTTCATCTTTTCCTGGACATCCCTTTAACCTTCCATGACATCGGATCAAAATTGTGAGATAAACATTCGACTCAAGATGGGAAAAAGTTCTAATAACTGGGTCTTCAGGAGGGAGGGGGCATAAAGCACACAACCCTAAGAGTAAGAGCCCAAAATACTGCATGGTATCAACTAAACCGTGTCTGTGAAGGGCAAGGGTCTTTCTCAGATGCATTTAATAGAAAACGCCAGCATTTCACCATCCTCAGCCCATACCAATGGCGGATGCAGGGGGGCCCCCTAAAGTAGTCCAAAATAGTGTAATTTACTTATTTAACACAATATTGCGTTCATTAAACTTGCTCCTAACGGAAGTTTATCGGATCACCCTATTTTGCACCCCCCCCCCCCCCTCCCTAAGAAATCCTGGATCCGCCCCTGGCCCATAAACCCCCTCGCCTATGTAACTGATAGCAAAATATTTGACCATGTTGAACCAGAGACTATCCCTCATAGCTTCAAACCACTGGGCAGATAAGGTGATATTTATTAGACATATTAAACCTATCTGTAATCAATTGGCAATTCACATAATTTACAGCCCATTTGCCAGGAGCTGTTAGGGTTGTGTCATCTCTGGACGCGTAATTATTGTAAATTTTGATTATTTTGAACAGAATGGCAAACCCGGAACTTTGATAACATTTCTTAGGAGTTAAAGGGGACAGGAGACGGAAACGGCCAAAGGAAAGAGGGTTGATTACGCTCCAAAACCTTTGACTCTTAATAAGGGTTCTGGAACTCTCATTTTTCTATTAAATGGCCCCCTCCATGTTTCTACGACCACACTTTTCATTTAAAGTGATAATTAGAAAAGTAATAAATGAACAACAAAAAAAGTGATTAATCGAAGGCACTTTACGCTTTACTTTACGCTGCTCAATAATGCTGCCTCTGATTGTTTATTTATTTATTTGTTTGTTTACTAGTGGTCATCGTATCAAACCAGAAGTCATGGACTTTCTAAATATGTATCAGCTAACCAGAATACTTTAGTTAAAAGTTTTTTTAAGGACTAAAGCATATCAGTTGGCGTTTAGGGAACCTGCTTTAGCTTCTTTCACGTTTAGGGTCGATCAAGTCCAAAAATGAGAACACGTCGGAATTTTAATTATTTTATTTTAATCACATGATTCAGTATATAAGGAGTATATCTTCGAACATAGGACAATCCTTGCAGCATCTAGAGCAAGGGCCTGCAGTTGTATAAAAATTCAAATTGCATACCGACAGGATACATAAATAAATCTTCACAGCAAGACCGATTTAAAAATAATGTCGAACTCGATATTTCACGTTTAAGTGTATTTTAGGTTTTTCAAGATATTTCACGGAAACGAACCCAACTTATGCGAATGAATAATTTCAACTGAAAAGATATATTAGTGAATTGTATTAGAAACGTGAGAACATTACATTGTGTTGGAACTTAAATCACACATACACTTCGTCTGAAGGAATTGTAGGGTATCAAGAACCTTCCCTTATTTACGCATATTATACAAATGATATATTCTAGGCACTAGAGTTTTTTTACCACAGCTTTTTCTAATCCGGGGTATTTCAGGGGTTAGCCTCCAGAAATAAAGTTTTGAACATTTCACTGTATCCAATTAGAATAACTACTTTAATTTTTGTTCTACCATAATATTATGCCGTGAGGGTAAACAGAGGATTCTACTATGTGATCAAATTTCTATTTGATCAAATTTCCTTCAGTTCCGGGGGGATGTAAGAAGAAGAGGAGGAGGACTGGGAGGCTATAAGAGCTGAAAGGACTGCTTGACTTGGAAATATCCAGTCAAGCGGTATTACTTCTTCTCTCAATATTCACGTCAAAATTTTACATTATAGTTTCCCCTGAAGTATATTTAGGGATATAGTACCCTTTTAAAAAAAAATCACGAGATTAAGCAACAGAAAATTCCATATTTTAGCATTTTGCCCCGTAAAACAGCAATTTTGTCCAGAAAAGGATCAAAATGCTATTGATCAAAAGTTTTAAAAACTCTTGAAAGTTTATTTATATAGCATCCCAGTCTCAGAGGCGGTACTAACATGCAGAATTCCATTCGCTCCTAAAAACAAATCCATTCCCTAAAAACGAACCGATTGTTTATTTTAGGCCGTTTATGCAATAAAAATAACAGCTACAAAGTGTCGCATAGTTGCGCAGTATCTATTAGGGTGCTGGCCAATGGGTTCTTTTAATGAGAGGAAGGTTCTTAAGCCCCCAAAAATGTATTTAAGGCCCAAGCTTTCAAGTTAAACTTGGGTTTAAGGAGCTGGGCTGGATGGAGCAGCAGCCTTCATCACATTTAGGGTAGCCATGGTTACGAGAATAAATACGAACCGAAACAAAAAAAAAACAGTTATTTCCAATGAATGTAACACTAAAATTTGTTACGAGCAAAAACTATTCCGAATATGAAGTAGATTATGTTTTCCTTAACCCCTACTAAAATCAGACGTCTCTTTTGAAATTTAGGCTTCAGTATTTGCTTCAAACTCAGCCTAACTTAACATCTCTTTTTCTTTTTCGGTAGATTTGAACCTTTACGATAGTCTATACACGTTTCTGCGCAATCTAAAACCTTTTCTAAATTTTATCGGAGCCTTCGTATAACAGACTGATGGTATAACAGACTCTGACACGTATGTAGGCGTTTGTTCCAGACGGAAAGGGTTGGGATGAACTTGTCACGACATCGTGACACGCTGGAACTATATACAACAGCTTTTGAATAAAAACAAAAACATATAAGTTTTGGGAGGGCCACGCCCACTCTCTTTGTATATGTATAAATGAGTAGACCTGTCAAGAACTGAAAGAAACTAAAACAAAATGCTAAAAACCCTTTTTTTTACAGCATCCTGGCAACAAAACTGAAATTGTCTAACCGACCGCATGGACACTCGAGTGGTTTAGCAATTTACTTTGATTTCAATTTCGAAGATTATCAGCTTCAGTTTGATTATTTTGATGGAGTAAAGGTAAATTTTATTTTCTTAAGGCTGATCATAGATTAATCTAATCATATTAGTAGAGAGGGGTCAGGAGGTCGTGACAGGACCACGTGGTTTATGGTTTTCTCACTGAGAATGAAAAAACAGGAATTTTCTCACTTGGAAAAACATGAATTTTGTCACATTTATGGTTGTTTTCATGGATGGATATGTGTGTTGTTCGATTTATATGATGTTTTTCTCGGTTATCAACATCAAATTATGGATGTTTTATGGTTTTTGTCAGTGAGAATGAAAAAACATGAATTTTCTCACATTTATGTCTGTTTTCATGGATGGTTATGTGTGTTGTTCGATTTATTTGATGTTTTTCATGTCTGTTTTATGGATGATCCAGAAATAGTATTTGTTATTGTTGCTCTCAGCAAATGTTATGACTTTCCCGGAAACAGTTAGATCACGTGTTTCCTTCTCAGCCAATCAGCGAGTCGGATACATCCTCCTTCTCAGCCAATCAGAGACGTGCTTACATATGATTTTCCCCATTACATAACAATTCACCCTTGAGATTTCATATATAACGGGCATGCAACGTGATTAAATTATCAGAAAGTTTCAGAACACAATGGATAGAACACATGAAATTATTGATGAACTTGAAGCCTTGGCAGCCACAATTAGCAATGTAAGTTCTGTTTTCATTTTTTATTTTCAAAATAAAATTGTTTTCCGTGGTTACCCTCTACTATATTCGGGTAACCCCCCCCCCTATACAAACGTCACTATATGATGTTTATACCCGATAAAAAGCGTAAAATATGCTCTTTTTTCGTTACGTAAACCCCATCCTTCCTTCCCCCCCCCCCCTCTGTTTACGACCTTAATTCTGTTTTTGATAAATTCCTTATCTTATCTAAAAGCAACTGTCAACTTTCTGTCAATCCCTTAATATACTGTCCGCTATGGCTTGACTTACAGATTTCTCGCAACGATTTAAATAGCTGATAATTACTGACACCCCTTTAAAGTACATCCGGCTTTGGTAAATATATAAGAATTTGGATAGCGGCTTAACCAAAAGGTTTCTCTGAGAAGGTTAGTTTTTCCCATCGAATTTAAAAAAAAAACAGTTTCGCGTGAAAAGATAGATTATTGTTAATTAACCTTGTGTGGTTACAGGCTTTGCGTAATTCTATGTGGTATGGAAGCATGGAAATGAGTTATTTCCCAAATTAATGCCTGACAATATTTTTAGGACATTGGTGGAAGGTGGGGGGGGGGTTGGGGTTTGACAATGCCTCAAGTCTAACACCTCCATTGTAAGGTGAAAACAAACTGTTTCTTCGTGTGAAAAGTAATGGGGAGTGGGTTTAAGAAAAAGATACATTGCTTTATTATGCGTAAATTGAATAGCATTTTTACCATATCTTTCGGTGGGGGGAGGGGATATTTTCCCATGTCTTTTCTCAGGGATATTTTCCGTGGGGGTTATTTTCTGTAGGCTGTTTTTCTGGGGGTGTGATAAATATACAAACTAGGCCGGCTTTTGAACGGCTCAATGAGTCGTAATTCTCAGATTCAAAAGGACGCGATATCTTTCGGTGGGGGGAGGGGATATTTTTCCATGTCTTTTCTCAGGGATATTTTCCGTGGGGGTTATTTTCTGTGGGCTGTTTTTCTGGGGGTGTGATATATATACAAACTAGGCCGGCTTTTGAACGGCTCAGTGAGTCGTAATTCTTCTTTCTCAGATTCAAAAAAGGATGCAATTAGTATATTTCACGAAATTTGTTTTTACGTTGTGCATTCTTAGTGATAAATGCCTTTTCTAGACAAAATTATATGGATGATGATACTAACTTTCTTTCTGTAAAAAAGGGGCAAATTATTTCAATACTAACTTTTTTCTCTTCTTTTTAAGGCAAATTGTGAAGAATGCCCATCGCCTCCACTCGCCAAGAAAGCGAGGGTTAATAATGCGGGCCCTGCGATGGCTACTGTCCGACAATATGGTAGCTGGCCGAAGCCTCCAAAACAAGTGCAATCATCTGTACAAGAATGTAACGCTGCTGGCCCGTCCACCTTCCATCATACGTTGCCTGGGCCTTCAAGAGCTACCCCACTTATGCAAGGTCAGGAAGTGGCCCTCCAGCATGCACTAGCTGGTCCTTCGGATGCCCAAGTGCAGCCGGGATATGCAAATGTAAACATTTTTTTCCTACCTTTCATATAGAAATATCTATCAATTTCTTCCAACTTTTATAGGCCTTTTCTACATGCAACATTTTCGAACACTGCGTAAAAGTATATCTCAGCGGGAATATTGAAAGATTTTTTCTCCCCAAAGGAAATATAATGTTCTCCCTTTTGAATCACGTCAAGTGCATGCATTCACCCTTTTGCTAAATTAGATTAGTGAAGCCAAAAAAGACACTATATTCTGGTCATAGTAAGGTTAGATAATTTCTATTGCGATATAAACGAATGGTTCACCTTGCCTCTACAAATATTATTAAAAAAAAAA
>JAQQPU010009523.1:0-20718 GCA_029168905.1 Artemia sp. Kazakhstan ARC1039
GGGGGGGGCTAGTTGCCCTCCAATCATTTTCGAGTATTAAAAAGGGCACTATCCCTTTAATTTCCAATCGAATGAGCCTGTTTTGAAGTTTCTACGGCAACGCCTTCTATAAAAACCTCATATGCCCCCAGGGCATAACTTAAAACCCTTGCCCTGAGGTTTGTGGGGGATAATCCTCCTCAAAAATATATTTTCTATCTGGAAATCAACTACGCTTAACAAAATGGCTATCTGAAAATTTTTATTGTATGTGTTTGGGGAAATGATGGGCGTGGAGGGGGGCTAGTTACACTCCAATCACTTTCGACTATTAAAAAGGGTACTAGCTCTTTAATTTCCAATCGAATGAGCCTGTTTTGAAGTTTCTGTGACACCGCCCTCTATAAAAACCTTATATGCCCCCAGGGCATACCTTAAAACCCTTGCCCTGAGGGTTTTGGGGGAGTCTCCTCTTCAAAAATATATTTTCTATCTGGAAATCAACTACGCTGAACAAAATGGCTGTCTCAAAATTTTGATTGGATGTGTTTGGGGGAATGATGGGCGTGGGGGGGGGCTAGTTGCCCTCCAATCGTTTTTGACTAATAAAAAGGGCACTAGAACTCTCGATTTCAAATCGAATGAAGCTTCTACGACGACCCCTTCCATATGAAGTGCCTCTGGGAAAAAAAAATAATCAAACATTGGAGCCGTATGGCCTTTACTATAGGCAACGCTACAGCGTTGCCTCTGATATTCAGATCAAAACTTCGAGAAAGCCATTTAGCCCCCAAAAAGTAAAATTAATATGCAAATTTTGTTTTATTTATTCATGTACGGTGAGCCAAAACCAAAACCTTCATTAATTCAAAAACGTTCAGAAATTAGATTGAAAAAAAAAGTTTTTTTTTAACTGGAAGTAAGGAGAGACATTAAAACATAAGACAGAAATTATTCCGTATATGAAAGGGGCTGTCTCCTCCTCAACACCACGCTCTTTACGCTAAAGTTTGACGCTTTCTCACAACTCTATTTTTTAAAACAATAAAAACTTTAGCGTAAATAGTGAGGCATTGAGGAAGGGACAGCCCCTTTCATATACTGAATAATTTCTGTCTATTTTAAGCTTTAACGTCGCTCCTTACTTTAAGTTAAAAAAAAAACTTCAGTTAACAAATGGATGTACATTGTCAGCTTAATATACATATACTTATATTTAGTAATCAAAATGTTAATATTATTTGATTTATTAAAGTTATAAAAGTAAAAACATTTATATTTTTTTAGTAAAGTGCAAATTATGTTCTGGCCTTGGGAATGCATAGGGGGTTTTGAGCCCAACTTATGTTAATTTCTGCTCGTTTTGGGTTTGACTTCGTTATTTATTGTAATTTCTGTTCGTTTTGGGTTTCATTTATTTATCGATGCTGATTTGTGGTAGTTTCAAGCTTAGTAGATTATTTGATTTTATTTTTGCTTATTTTTTGTTTAATGGAGTTCT
Source organism: Artemia sp. Kazakhstan ARC1039 (assembly GCA_029168905.1). Lineage (NCBI taxonomy): Eukaryota > Metazoa > Arthropoda > Branchiopoda > Anostraca > Artemiidae > Artemia > Artemia sp. Kazakhstan ARC1039. The sequence continues at coordinate 1,481 of JAQQPU010009523.1, forward strand.
TTTCTTTTCTTTAAAAAACTTATTTTGTGGCAAACTGGTTTTTGAATTAATAACAATGATGGTTAAAATACAACCGACACACAATGGCATGTATGCAAGTCTAGAATACTGGCAAGTTAAAACAAAAACATATTTGTTTACGCTCTCTTCCTATGTGAAAAAAAGGAATATTTTCTACACTAGAAACATCAGGAAATAAATTCATGCTGTTGATTAGTAGGAAGGCCATTCTGGTGCAAATGATTGTTAAATTTGGATGCACGATGCAATTCTGACTATTGATGTATTTTGAACTTTATCCATCCTCCCATTGTGCGAGTATATACCCTGTATTGGTATATAGGGTTGGGGCGATGTGAATTTGCGCCAAGAGCGATTATTATATTCGGAAAAAAACAAGAAGAGGCAAGGAGTGGCGTGTTCACTTTATTCATAGGTCAATAATATGAACGACTCAGTATTAACCCATTTTTCATTGTCATTTTCAATAGGCTCCAATATTTTTAGCCCTGGATTTATTTTTGAAAGTGTCGTTCACCTAACTCATCTGCTTTCCCGGATAGTAAGAAGTGTCTAAACTACAACTTTTGGCTACCCCATATTTCCCTAATGTACCCTTTAGCGTTATTTTGATAGTGGGGGTCCCATCCAAAGAAAATTCTTGGACCCCTGGCTGGTAAGATAAGATTTTTATTTCGGAAAAAAAACGGCTTTCACAAGCAGATATGCTTGTGATATGTGATGATATATGATATGTAATATGCGTGTGCGTGTGATATGCGGGTGATATGTGATATGCTTGTGTGTCATTCGCGCTTTAAAATGGAGCATAACCTTAAAGTCTTTGCAGAATTTTATCAGTTGGAGAGTAGACTTAGAAAAAGTTTGTTTTGATTGTTGCTTCTCCATCACCTTACTGTAAATTGCATAATAGCTTTTCCATTTCCGAGAAGAATGGTTGTGCCCAAGAGCTTTTGACTTTCTTCTATAAAATTTGTTACCACGTTTTCACATATTATTTATACTTTGATCTACTTCTTCGTAACTGGTTTGAAAATAACAGAAAGACGCATGGGAGCAGCCCAGGCAGAGATAACAGAGATCATACCGGCTAGCAGTTCTAGCTTTTGCTCTTAATTAATTTAATTTGATTTTTTTTATTTTGATAATATTTTTTCTATCATCATTTGATAAAAGAGTGAAAATCAGGTCCGTTGAGTAAATGAGTGCGATGAAAAAAAAAGGAGTGCAATTCACACGAAAAGTGTGCAAGTTGGCAACCCTGGTACGCAACTGTCTTTATACAAGTGGTCACAATGCTTAAGAGGCACTAGCGTTTTAATTGATTCTGGGGATTTTGAGAGTATTAGCTATTATGTTTATAATGTTGTTATTGTATATTTGTGTGAGATTCCGTGCGGATTATTGTATACAGTGAAGATGTAGTTGTTGACAATATCGTTATATTTTATTTTTAAGAAAAAAATGAGTCGAGCTGACTGCTTTTTAGATCTGTTTTTACATTTGAAAATACCGTTTTTTAAAATATTTAAATGTGGTGGGCGTTATTGTAGCCATTGAAGGCCATCTGGAGGCTTTTCAAATCCAGTTTAGGCTGGTTGTTTCGAAATAATCTAAATACCTATTTTTAAAGTTCCAAATATAAAATCTTCATACATTTAAATGTATTTCTATAAAATGTCCCCCTAAGGGTAGGACACCCTTCAAAAAAAGCTTGCTTAGTATACAGAATTCATCATTTAATCGGTAGAAAATAATCATTTAAGTGTGTTCTAGCCTGCCGATAAATGCATTGAAACACCCAGCAATAGGCGAATTATAAGAAATTATTTGAAGTGTTGACAGTCATGAAAAGCGGCCCGAGGACCAGAAGGATACCCTCCCACATGGTGCGTGCCCCTTCAAAGGTTAATTTAGTTATTTTATGTTTATTACTCAAACCCCTGGCCATGTCGAAATTTAAAAGGCATAGACTGACATAGAATTCCTACTCACCTTTTTTTTACTCACCGTACATTACCTTAGACCTTAGATCCGCCTGTGCCTCCAGAGGCACCCAGGGCATCAAGAAGGAGCCGCCAATCTTCCCGCAGGTTTGCTGCTGCAAGTATGTCCTCTCACTGAAGTTGGATTGATGTGTGCAGGTTACGGAGATGTGTCTGGTACGTTCGACGCAGGGTGTTTCTGGGTCTGCCCCTGCGGCGTAGACCCGATGGCTGCCAATAGAGCGCTGCATTTGGTAGTCGGATATTTTCCATACGTAGTACGTGGCCAAGGTATATCCATCGGTGGACTCTTATGTCACAAGAGCCTGGCCAGTCTTGTCACGGATGGATTGGTTTGTTATTCTCTGCTGCCAACGGATGTTGAAAATTCTTCTGAGACAAGTGTTTTTGAAAGCAAATATTCTTCTCTCTTGTTCCTGGTTCAGGTGCCAGGTTTCGTCTGCGTAAAGCAGCACTGACAAAACATTGCTATTGAAGAGTCGTAGCTTTAGCCGTATAGAGAAGCTTTGGGACCGCCATACTTTCCGTAATCTATTGAAGGCCCCATTGGCTTGGCCGATTCTTGTGAGCACTTCTTTTGTGGTTGATCCGGTACTTTCTATTATGCCTCCCAAGTATTTGAAATAGACGACTTGCTCTATGTGTTTGTCTCCACAAGTGATGCTCAGGGGTGAATCTGTGGTAACCATGCATTTTGTTTTCTCATTATTTATTTTCAGCCCGACATGGCCACCTCTCTCTCTCACGTTGTTAAGGAATTCTTGGAGTCTTTGCTTGCATGATTCCAGGACGGCAATGTCGTCAGCGAAGTCTACATCACTAAGGCGTGTTTCTGGATTCAGCTGGATTCTGTCTGTGCGTGTAATTCGCAGTATGTAATCAATTACGATTACGAAAAGTAGTGGTGACAAGACGCAACCTTGCTTAACTCCTGACAGAATGCAAAAGAAACGAGTTTGGTCATCTGGTGCCTTTACACAGCACTCGCTATCTTCATAAAACGCAACAATCAGTGAAACTATATTTCAGGGATTCCATAATGCAGTAGGATCTTCCATAGACTGGCGATCTACTGTGTCAAATGCCTTCTCAAAATCGATGAATATCATATAGATTTTGATGCGCCATTCTCTGCTTTCTTCTCTTAGTAGCCGTAGGATAAATATCAAGTCTGCACAAGAACGGTTCGGTCTGAATCCATGTTGCTCGTCGCGAAGGTGTCTGTTAAGCTGCGAGCTGATTCTCTGCAGTAAAATGTGCGTCAGCAATTTGCTAGGTATGGAAAGCATGCAAATTCCTCGCCAGTTGCCTGGGAAGGACGCATCGCCTTTCTTAAAGATCCTCTCAAGGTTGCCGCGTTTCATTTTCAATGTGTTTCATTCTGTCCAGAACTTGAGGCAGGTCATAACAGTCGGTTTGATCATTTCCGCGGATATCCTGTCTTCGTCAGGCGACTTCCCATTTTTCAGCTTCTTTGCTGCTGCTATAATTTCAGTGGATGACAGCGGATCCGTGCTGATATCTAAGGAAAACAGTGCTGTTGCTGGGATCTCTGGGGGATCGTCTGGCGGAGGTCTATTCAACAGCTTTTCGAAGTGACTCGCCTAAACTTTGTTTACGTCAGACTGCTGTGTTATCAGGATGCTCGAGGGGTTCTGTGGTCCATGTTGAATAGAGGATTTCTTTCTAATAATCTCATTAGTAATTTTATAGACGACTCTTGAATCACCTCTCTCCGCTGCCTCTTCTGCCGGCGCTGCTTTTCGCTCCAGCAGGTTTCTCTGGTCTTTTCTGGCATTCTTCTTTACCTCTTTATCCGCAGCTCTGTATTAATCGTTCCTGAGCATCTGTTGGTCGGGGGTTTGTCTTTGGATAAGTGATGCTTTTACTTTTTTTCCTTGTCTGTATGAGTTCCCACGTTTGGTTAGATAGCCACTGGTCTTTTGGGCTCTTGCGGTACCCAGTGGCGGCTTTTGCGGCATCGTGAAAGCACAACTTTATGCTTTCCCAGTATTGATTGCTGCCAGCATCATCTAGTAAAGACAAGGCTTCAAGTCTATTCAGCATCTCTAGTTTAAAGGCTTGGTTAAATTCTCTTAACCTCAGTTTCTCCGAGTTAAAGTCTGGGTTTAAGGGAGCCTTTTTTGCGTTTCTATTTCTTTTCAATTTGAGGTGGATTTTCGCTGCCATCAGATTATGATCTGAGCCAACGTCAGCTCCTCTATATCCCCTTATATCAAATAGGCTTGATCTCCACTCCCTGCTCCAAAGACAATAGTCAATCTGATTTCGAGTGTGGCCATCGGGAGATATCCAAGAATATTTGTGTATATCCCGATGAGAAAATAGGGTACCTCCGATTACTAGGTCGTTAAGGAGCGCGAAGTCGATAAGTAGTTCTCCGTTTTCTTTTCGCTGGCCCAGGCCATGCTTGCCGAGAACCTCTGGGGAAAACGATCGGTCGTTCCCTACCTTCGCTTTAAAGTCTCCTAGAAAACATGCTATGTTATGCCGTGGTTTGTCGTTTGCCATGGAGTTGAGAGCTCTGTAAAATTCCAGAAACCAAATTTGAGGTGTTGTTTTGCATTCATAAATCTTGTCCGTGGGCATGCAGAGGTCGTCATCAAAAGGGGGTTCAAAAATCCGAGGCTCAAACTTGATGTTTCGGTTGCAGTTAGGATTTCCCTCGAGGGCAGGCCCTTGAGGTCTCGGGTGTGGGTCGCAAGCCCACAGCCAACCCTCCCTCTTTATCCTGGCTTGTGACAGGCTGCATACGCAGGCGAGGTTCAACAAATTTGCATATTAATTTTACTTTTGTTTGGTTAAATGGCTTTCCCGAAAGTTGTTTAATTTTATTTACGAACGTCTTTATTTGTAATATATATACGTAACTTACGAATTAACTTACGTAACGAACTTCTATATTCATATATTTTTAATACGTATGTTAGGGGGTTCGCTCCCTAGCCAATACCTCGCTCTTTATGCTGAAGTTCGAACTTTGTTCCAATTCTTTAAAAATGATTTTCAATCACAAAGACCGTTAATTAGAATAAATAGCTCTTATAAAAGTACTAAAAAATCTTTGGCTTAAAGAGCGAGGTATTGAATAGGGGTCGAACCCAATCATATGCGTAATAATTTCTGTTTGTTTCAAGTTATGATGTTGCTCCTTACTTTCAGCTGAAAAACTTGTTTTTTTAATCTAATTTCTGATCGTTTTTTTTAATAATGCTGGGAAATCTGGCGCCCCCTTCAAAGCAATGTCCCTTCCCCCATGTAAACTTCCTCCGTGGAAATATCCTCCCGCATAACCCCCGATCAGTAAAAAATCGTTGTTTAAGTTTATTCTGGCGTGCTAGTATCCTTTTTAAGGGACATTTGTCTTTCAAAAGATTGAACTTAGCGTCCCTGATGTATATCCTCCAGTTAAGAGGAAATCCAACATTCCATCGCCTACGCAACACCAGAAACAAATATTAAGCAACTGCTTTTAAATGCTTTCTATTTCCTCTGAACTTGTCTACCTTGGAAACCTTTAATGAGGAGACTGATTTTTAGCTTATTACTCAAAGACTAGGATTTAATAGCCCTATTTCGAAATAGGAAAGCTATTGCCTTTTAATTATTTATAGCAGCGGGTCATCGTAATTAATGACTTTTGGACCTGGACTAAGCATGGGCACTGTTCTGTTTTTCTGAAGAAACAGAAAAAAAAATAAACAGGGTTTGAACAAAACAGAACAGAAACAGAACAGGTCAGCAAAAAACAGAATACCTGTTTCTGCTTCTGATCTGTTTTTGGGTAAAAACAGAAAACAGCTGTTTTTGATCAAAAACTACACTTGGCATGGGTAGTGCTTTTCTGTGGCGGTAACACTTTTGAGACAACTTAGTACTCTTGGAGCATTTTTCCACAAAAAAGAGCAGTTTTTCTAATATAGGGGCGAAAAATTGTCTGCGCACATAAATATTGCTTTCATTTTTTTCTTTATGGTTATTTTTCTTCCATTTTCCTATTCCAAAAACATACTTTTATGTTTATAATACATGCTAGTTATTCGAGACATTTGGAAAAAAAAAATTTCAGCATGAAATTACGCAGTCAGCTCAAAGTCATTAGTATTTAAGCAGAGCATATAGTTGATTTGGGAGGGGAAAATTTTCCCCTCCAGACCATGCTTCCCCCCACTCTATCCTGATGTGTGGAAGTCATCTTCAACAAAAGTAAGAAAGAAGAAAAATGACAATTCTTACTGTCAATTAAAATTTTTTTTGTTACCTTGCAGCTTAAAGCAGCCTTTTAAGATTAATTATTTCCAAGCCAATTTGTGTGGAAATTTTTCCAATAATACCCCTCAAATAAACCCCAATGCCTTCCCAAGGCCAGAACAAAATTTGCACTTTACTGAAAAAATATAAATGTTTTTACTGTTATAACTTTAATAAATCAAATAATATTAACATTTTGATTACTGAATATCAGTATATGTATATTAAACTGACAATGCACATTCATTTGTATTTTTTCAGTAAAATGAAAATTTTGTTCTGGCCTTGGGAAGGCATAGGGGCTTTGCGCCCAACTTGTGTTAATTTCTGCTCGTTTTGAGTTTGACTCGGTTATTTATTGTAATTTCTGTTCGTTTTGGTGTTTCATTTATTTATCGATGCTGATTTGTGGTAGTTTCACGCTTGGTAGATTCTTTGATTTTATTTTTGCTCATTTTTTATTTAATGGAGTTCTTTACGTTTTTTGAAAAACTTATTTGGTGGAAAAAGTTTTTTAATTAATTTCTATTCGTTTTACGAGATTCGTTTAATTCGTTTAATTTAATTCGTAATTCGTTTAATTTCTGCTCGTATATTGACATATTGTTTTTTATATTGACATATTGTATATTGTCTTTTCAGGGAAAAAGAAAATAATACTTTAAATCTTTTCGTTTTTTAAGACTCTATAGTTTGGCCTGCTATTTGTATGCTGGAGAAAAATTTCAGCAATCTTTAACAACCTACACACTTTTAAAAATCTGAACACAAATAGTACTATTTGATTTCATATCTCCTCTAGTTGACCTGAAATGGAAAACTTGATACCATTTGCAAAAAAAATCTGTTTACTTTCTTTGATAGCTTGGATACACTTACGCTATTTTGATTTGGTTAAATTTTAAGAGCAGAAGTAGCCCCGAAAGTTTGAATATAATACCCACAGTCGCTATTGGGATACTGCTGAGATACCTAATTGGGAATTGGCATTATCACAGTGCATTTTGATTTTATCTAAAGGCAGCATTTAGTTTTTAAACATAATGGGCAAATGGGAGGAAGGACGGGGAGGGTGGGAGTGGAAGGAGGATTAGCTGCCCTCCAATCCCTTTCGACTATTAAAAAGGGCATCAGCCCTTTCTATTTTCAATCGAATGAACCCTTTTCGAAGTTCCCACGACAACTCCTTCGATACGCAGTGCCCTGGTCTAAACAACAACAACAACAAAAAATAATACATTATACCCACATCGATCTTTACTATAAAAATGTCAAGCCTTCCAATCACTTTTGACTATTAAAAAAGGCACTAGGCCTTCGATTTCCAATCGAATGAGCCTTTTTGGAAACGACAAAGCTTACTATAAACACCTTATATGCCCACAGGGCATAAATTACAACCCTTACCCTAAGGTCTGTTAGGGTGGTTGTCATTTTCTAACACCGAATTTCCAGAACTTTCAACTACGTTAAACAAAATGGCTATCTCAAATTTTGATTGGATGTGGTTGGGGAAATTTTGGGTGAGAGAGAGGTGGTAGTCGCTCTCCAATCACTTTCAACTATTAAAAATGGTACTAGCCCTTTCCATTTCCAATCAAATGAGCCCTTTTGAAGTTTCTACGACAACGCTTTCAATAAAAACCTTATATGCCCCCAGGGAATAACCTACAACCCTTTCTCTGGGTGCTGGGGGGAGGGGTTTCATTCTCAAAGACCTAATTTCCAGAACTTTCTACTACGTTGAACAAAATGGCTATCTGAAAATGTTGATTGGATGTGTTTGGAGGAATGGTGGGCGTGAGAGGGAGGTTAGTTACCCTCCAAACACTTTCGACTATTAAAAAGGGCATTAGCCCTCTCAATTTCCAATTGAATGAGCCCCATTTGAAGTTTTACGACAACTCTATCTATAAAAACCTTATATGCCTTCAGGGCAGAACTTACAACCTTTGCCCTTGGGGCTCTGGAGGGTTTGTCATCCTTAAATACATAATTTCCAGAAGTTTCAACTATGTTGAACAAAATGGCTATCTCTAAACTTTGATTGAATGTTTTTGGGAAAATGGCGGGCATAAGAGTTTACTCTTTACTCACTTTCAATTATTAAAAGGCAATTTCAATTTCCAATCAAATGAGCCCTTTTTGAAGTTTCTAAAACAACGCGTTATATAAAAACCTTATATGTCCCCTGGGTATAATTTACAACCCTTGCCGAAAGGGCTGTGGGGAGAGGGGTTGTCATCCTCAAAGACCTAATTTCCAGAACTTAAAACTACGTTTAACAAAATGGCTATCTCAAAGTTTTTATTAGATGTGTTTGGGGAAAAGGAGGGCGTGATAGGCGGTTTAGTTGCCCTCTAATCACGTTCAACTACTAAAAAGGCACTAGTCCTTTGAATTTGCAATCGAATGAGCCTTTTTTGAAGTTTCTACAACAACGCCTTCTATAAAAAACCTTATATGCCCCCAGGGCATAACTAACAACCCTTATCCTAAGGGCTTTGGGGGACTGTCCTCATCAAAATCGTAATTTCTACCTTAAAATCTACTACGCTGAACAAAATGGCTATCTCAAAATTTTGATTGGATGTGTTTCGGGAAATGGTGGGCATAGAAGGGATGTCAGTCTCCTTCCAGTCACTATCGACTATTAAAAAAGGTACAAGCCACTCCAATTTCCAATTGAATGATCTCTTTTCGAAGTTTCTACGACAACTTCTTCGATACGAAGTGGCCTGCTCTAAAGAAAAAATTTATTAAATAATACATTGTGCCAACATCGTTTTTATATGCCCCCAGGGCATAACTTAAAACCCTTGCCCTAAGGGTTATGGGGAAGTGTTCCTCCTCTTTACTTAGTCCCCGTCTCTTGTCTCGTTCTCGAGTGTCCCCGTTCTTTACTTAGGCAGCGCGATTGCGCTGCCTTTGATTTATACAGCAACTTTCTATATAAACCTTATATGCCCCAGGGAATAACTTACAACCCTTGCACTGAGGGCTATGATGGGGCTATCATCCTAAAAGACCTAATTTCCAGAACGTTCAACTACGTTGAACAAAATGGATATCTCAAAATTTTAATTGGATGTGTTTTGGAAAATGGGGGGCGTGAGAGGGGCATTAGTCACTATCAAATCACTTTCAACTATCAAAAAAAGGCACTAGCCCTTTTCAATTCCCAATTGAATGAGCCCTTTTCAAGTTTCTACGACAACGCTTTCAATAAAACTTTATATGCCCCCAGGGCATAACTTACAACCCTTGCACTGAGGGCTCTTAGGGGGTTATCATCCTAAAAGACCTAATTTCCAGAACCTTCAACTACGTTGAACAAAATGGATATCTCAAAAATTTGATTGGATGTGTTTGGGAAAATGGTGGGCGTGAGAGGGACGTCAGTCGCTATCCAATCACTTTCAAATATTAAAGAAGGCACTAACCCTTTCAATTCCCAATTGAATGAGCCCTTTTGAAGTTTCTACGACAACGATTTCAATGAAAACTTTATATGCCCCCAGGGCATAACTTACAACCCTTGCCATGAGGGCTGTGGGGGGAAGGGTTTTCATCCTTAAAGACCTAATTTCCAAAACTTTCAGCTACGTTGAATAAAATGGCTATCTAAAAATTCTGATTGGATGTGTTTGGGGAAAAGGTAGGCGTGAGAGGAGGGTTAGTTGCCCTCAAATCCCTTTCGACTATTAAAAAGAGTACTAGCCCTTTGAATTTAAAATCAAAAGAAGTCTTTTTCAAGTTTCTACGAAAAATATTTCAATAACAAACCTTATATGCCCGAAGGCATAACTTTGTCCCTTGCCCTGAAGGTTATGGGAGAGTTTCCTCCTCAAAAACATATTTTCTATCTAGAAATCAACTACGCTGAAAAAAATGGCTATCTCAAAATTTTGATTGGATGTTTTTGGGAGAATGAGGGGCGTGGGGTGGGGCTAGTTTCCCTCCAATCACTTTCGATTATTAAAAAGGGCACTCAAAATTTTGAGATAGCCATTTTGTTCAGCGTAGTTGATTTCTAGATAGAAAATATGTTTTGAGGAGGACACTCTCCCATAATACTTTATTTCCAATAGAATGAGCCTGTTTTGCAGTTTCTACGACAACGCCTTCTATAAAAAACCTTATCTGCCCCAAGGGCATAACTTAAAACCCTTGCCCTGAGAGTTTTGGGGGAGTGTCCTCCTCAAAAACACATTTTCTATATCTGGAAATCAACTACGCTGAATAAAATGGCTATCTCAAAATTTTTATTGGATGTCTAGGGGGTCGATGGGTGTATGGGGGGGGGCTAGTTGCCCTTAAATCACTTTCGACTGTTAAAAAGGGCACTAGAACTCTCGATATCCAATCGAATGAGCCCCTTTTGAAGTTTCTACGACGACCCTTTTCATATGAAGCGCCCTGCTCTAAAGGGAAAAAATAATAAATGATCATTGTGCCAACATCGTTCTTATGTGCCCCCAGGGCATAACTTAAAACCCTCGCCCCGAGGGTTGTAATACGAAGTTTTGAAAAAAAACATTGTGCCCACATCGTTCTTTACTTAGGCAGCGCTATCGCGCAGCCTATGATTAAAAATAAGGAATGGTCGTATGTCTACTCTTCTTATTCTATATTTTACGAATTCATTATCCTCTGTGTCACTTGCTTTGCTATTGGGAGCTTTCTTTAGGGCAGCAGCCGGACTTGATATATATTTTTTTTGAGTTGGTTTGGGTTTGTTATTTACTGTACCAGCCGCCTACTTTATTTTTCTGCACATCAATTATATCCTTCCTTTTAAGATGGTTATAAATGTCGTGGTAGAGACTCCCTTAGCCTTAAAGACACTTTGCAGAAATTGCACCTGATACTTTCTGTGATTCCTTTTTCAAATGGGATATCTAGAGAGATAGCTTAGAAGTTTTAGTTAGAACATCCAAGTCGTTATCAGAAGATGACATCATGCTTTTCTTAGCACAAAGGTTGATTTTAGGATATTTTACAGAATTAGAGGCACCTTCCAGCAGTCTACTATTTTAAAAATTGCACCTCCACCCAAATATCTGACCTTTTTCACCTCACTGGCATAACTAGGGGGAAATAGACCAATTGCCTCCTGAGCTGTTTTGTTGGCAGAATAAGCCAAAGAATATGTCTGCTTATAAAAGCAAAATGACATATCCCAACTACGGTTTCATAACAACTTAGACCATTTAAAGCACAATATTTATTTTTACGGGAATTAGCTTGTCTATAATTGGTATTTATGAGACTGATAAGTCAAATAATTCACCGCTTAGTGTTAATTTTTTGAATTTCTTTTGCTGTATGGTAAAAATACTGTGTTCACCAGAAGATTGGTATCCTACTGAATGAGAAAAGTATATCAGCATTTTATAAGAATTTGTCCCTTCCAGAAAATCAGCTAGTTTCAACTCTAGACTTTTCCTTGAAAGGATTCCTATTGATTTTAGAGATGATTTTAGTAACATGAGAAAAAGTATTTTTGGCTATCTTGTTATGTTCATGAAATAAAGATTTGCTTGCAAAAACTTATGTTTCTACTGGACAAGACTTCAATACATTTACATTGCTCTCTGACTAAGCATTTAAGAGAATTTTACAAATTAATAATCAGTATTTATCATGTATAGGTCAGAACGGTAATCGTAGCAGGTCTATGTTATTTAGCAGCATAAATTCCATAAGAACAGTTAGATTAAAGTTCTCGCGGCTAAAGGTGCAAATTATTTCCCATGTAATGTAGGAGACAGAGGCCCTACCACTAGAACCAGGATACACAGCAATAAGGCATTTGTTTGTATCCTGCTTCTCCTGGACAGTAGCAGTGCACTTTCCTGCTCAATTGATGGAATAATATACTGTAAGCAATACGTCGTTTTAGTGGAATTAAACTGCGACACCCCCTCTCCCCATCAGAAAAAAAATCCCTCCTGAAACGTCTATAGGCGTATACTTCCCATTAACCAATACTATATGTAAACAATGGACAAAGTTCATAACTTGCAGCCCTTCCCCTGGGAACTGTGGGGGATTAAGTCATCCTAAAAGACATATTTATAAAATTTTCGACTATGCTGAACAAAATGGCTCTCTCAAAATTTTAATTGGGTGACTTCGGTAAAAAATGAGCGTGGGAGGGGGTTGCCCTCCAATTTTTTTGGTCTCTTAAAAAAGGCACTAGAACTTTTAATTTCCGTTCAAATGAGCCCTCTTACGATATTCTAGGACAACTAGATCAATACGATCACCCCTGGGGAATAAAAAAAACAACAACAAATAAACACGTATCCGTGATCTTTCTTCTGACAAAAAATACAAAATTCCACATTTTTGCAGATTGGAGCTTGAAACTTCTACAGTAGGGTTCTCTGATACGCTGAATCCGATGGTGTGATTTTCATTAAAGTTCTATGACTTTTGGGGGATGTTTCCCCCTTTTTTCAAAAATAAGTCAAATATTCTCTGGTGCCTAATTTTAATGGGTAAGACTAAACTTGATGAAACTTATATATTTGAAATCAGCATAAAAATTTGATTCTTCTGATGTATCTATTGGTATCAAAATTCCGTCTTTTAGAGTTTCGGTTACTATTGAGCCGGGTCGCTCCTTACTTACAGTTCGTTACCACGAACTGTTTGATAATATTAATTGAAAAGTTTTCTGTAAAGCCATAGCCACAATTTTGACATTGATTGAGAGGCATTGCCAAAACAAGTTTGAATTAAGTAAGACGTGCAAGAGGCAACGGTAGAGTGTTGCCTCTGATTGGGGCTTATCATCCCTGATGTAGACCCTCCTTTTAAGAAGAAATTCAACATTCCATCGCATACGCTACGCCAAAAACAAATATTAAGCAACTGCTTTCAATGCTTTCCATTTCCTCTGGACTTCTCTTCCTTGAAAACCTTTAGCGAGGGATTTATTTACTCATTGACTACAAAACAGTAGCCCCATTTCGAAATCGGAAAGACTGCGCGTTATAATGATTTATAACAGCAGTTTCGTCCAAACTCCCGACCTTTGGACAAATGTTTAAATGTAGAAATTATATCCAATTAAAACTATATCAAAAGTTGAAAAAAAATCAAGAGGTTCTACGGCCACTCTTAGTGTCAACATTTTTATTTGAATTTTTCTACTGTTTCCTCAAACGATTTAGCTTTTATGCTAGTTACTGCCAATATATTAATTAACCTACACATTTTAAATACTGTGTAAATCATTCTTTATAACTTGGAGTAAACATTTTACATTACATTTACCATTGTACCATTAAAATTACCAGATGTATCAACCTAAATCTTGATTGAGAAGTGTTGCTGAGAATAAGCTTAATTTTAGTTCAGGCTTGATTTGGTTCATGTTTAATTTGGCTTTAAACTTGTTTTTTTTTTGCAGAGATAAAAAATAAGTAAAGAAATAAATGGTTATTCAATCAAAACGAAAGATATGACACACAAAAATAAATAAGAAAAAAATCAATATGCGTACGGTTAATTACTCATTACGCCATAGCAGATACCCCATACGATACATGAAAACATCCTAAACCAGCAATGGAACAAGAAGAAGAAATTCAGTACCCGAGAGAAACACTCATTAAAAAAAGAAGAGAACTTACAAATTTTTTCGAGTCTACGAATAACTAAATAAATGACGATTACACCCTTTAGGTAGGTGTAACCCGAAATCAAAGTATTAAAACGTGTTTGTATTGGGATAAAATTAAGTCCGTTTACAAATTAATCTTCTTTGTTGGAATATATTCTTAGCTCTAGAACTGATATAAATGAATGGAAGGTCGAAAGTACCGTAATGGTTTTCTTTGTAATGATGAGTCACTAAGAGGAAAAGCTTGAAAATAACCAATCAAGTAGTTTACTTCTAAATGCTTGCTGTGTTCTATTTTCTCCTAAGCTTTCTTATTTGGAAAAATAGGAAATCCTGGTCTAAAATATATTGTTACCATAAAACCGCATTTCAAAATAGAGAGGATTGGTATTGCTGCATAATTATGAACTTTTCTTTACGAAAAAATTAGCCCTGTAACTAATGAAAACGGGGCCTAGAAATAAATTGACTGTTTAATTTTCATTTAATTATCTTAGTTAATTAGATACAGTAATTCAAGCTCTATTTTTATCTGCATTTGGTTGTGTAACCTAGTGATGCAGGGAACTATTTTGAGTAGGTACGATAGGTCTGCCCCCCTTCCTTCCCCTAGCTTTTCAGAAGTGAAACAAATGTCATTTACTACGGTGTTTTAACGGAATATTTGACAATTAACAGAATAGTGGACCAAAACTGAAATAATTGAAGCGCTTCACGAAGGGAGACTTGATGAACCAACTGTACTTACACACAAAAAAAAAAAAAAAAACTACAGAAATCGAATTCGCTGTTAAAATTAACCTTCTTCGTCTGTTAGACCTCCAATTTTTGTTTTAGAGGCCGAAAGTGGATTGTTTAATGTAAGATTGCCGTTTTTTATGTGTTTTATTATTTTTACAATTTAATGTTTTATGCTTATAATAATTGATTTTATTATTTGACTGTTATGTAGTTTTTTTTTATTAATAATATTTACGTCTGCTCTGGAAATCAGCCGACTATAGTGCTTTAACCTAAAGTAACTAACTTTGAATAATCTAATTAATATAAATAAAATTGTATAAAATAATAATTTGTTATCTTATTTTTTTCATACTGCCCAAGATACAATCAAACCTGAAAATTGACAAATCTTATTTTTTTTTTTTTTTTTTTTTTAGTTAATCACATTGCGCAGGGATCTATTAGATTTGCAGGATTTTTGTGACGAGGGACTTCAAAATTGAAGCACTGCTTATCTTTTTTCCTTGGAGAAGGTTCTGATATTGTTATGGAATCAAAATGATTTGTACCGAACATATCCAGATGATTGACAGTATTTTCCCGCCTCACTCATTTCTTTATATCAACGTCCCGCTCACAGTTGTCATTATTCCAAGAAGAGAAATCACAGACAAATATTGAAAGACTGTCAATGCTAGATAAAAATCACAAATGCATACTAAAATTGGCTTTATTTGAAGAGGGGAGGGAGAAGAATTAGAACTTACATCTGAAAATCATACTCTCTGTTTTTTTTTTTAATTTAGCCCAGTTTTAATGCAGTATTAATGATTTATAATGATTAAAATTTAATCGTGCATCAGAATTCTCTATATCAGAGGTGGTCAACCTAAATAATTTTGCGGGCCATTTTGTAAATGCATCTTAACTCCGTGGGCCGCATATAAAATTATAGGTATATACATATATATAGTGAACTTAATAAAATCGGCTTCGGAATGGAAACTTGTTGTTAAGTCAAAGCGTGCAGCGAATAAAATTGCCGAGAATGCTAAAAACAGTACCTCAGGCATCTCGGTGAGTGTGAAATCCCCACTGTTTATAGGGATCCTGAAAGGTGTACCAATCGAATACGATGAGACTCAAGTAAAATCTCTTCTACCAAATTGCGTGAAAGTTTCACAGTGCGGAAAGTCCCGAGTGTTCAAGGTCTACTTTGAGTCAAAACAGAACCTGGATCAGTTCTTAAAAGTTTCTGTGAAAGTTGGCTACGAAAAGATTTCTGCACAAGCATTTGTATATCTCCCAAAGCGTTGTTTCTCATGTCATAAGACTGGGCATCTGGCCTCGCAGTGCTCTAATTGGGCCCTCTGCTCTCGCTGTGGATCATGCGATCACACCTCAAACAGTGCCTCTCCGTGTTCGGAAAAAATGTTCTGTCTAGAATGTAAAGTTACCGGCCATACTTGTTACAGTGTAAAGTGTCCTAATAACAACAGTCAACTAGCAAAACCCATGGTATGACATGGATATGTCTACTACTACGCAAGCTGTGCTTTCGTGGAATATTAATGGTGGACTTTTAGTTAAAATTCCTGTGATAAAAGGTTTGCTTTCGAATTGTGACGTATTGTGCTTGCAAGAGCATTTTTTGACGAGTCATAGTTTAGGCCTTCTGAAAATTGACAATAATTTTACTAGGTATTCGGTGCCCGCTAAACGATCCGCTTCTAGTGGTCGCCCTTCGGGTGGTATTGCGATGCTTGTTAGGACCTCGTGCCGGTCGAGTATTTTTGATTCATGTGATTTTTTTCTTGCTGTCCGTGTAAAAGAGTATGTTATTGTAAACGTCTATCTCCCAACAGATTATCGCAATGACCGATCGGAATTTTTATTTACTTCTGCGAGTGAGAAGCTAGGGTCTTACCTTTCAAAGATTCGCCTGTCAGGTAAGTGTTGTATTATTATAGGCGATTTTAACTGTAATTTAACTGACGCCTCGTTATTGCGTACTTCTATTTTGTCTGGTATTTTTGACGATTGGCTTAGGATATTGCCGAAAGATCTTGATTACACTTACACACACCATTCAAGTCACGTATCGAACCTTGACCATGCAGTTTCTTCTATAAATCTCCAAGTGTCACCTATTCACGTCGTTACTGATTTCCAACAATCAGACCACCTTCCAATATCTGCATCTATTTATTGTTCCTCTGCTCAGTCTACTCCCACTACACAACCACTTCAGCCCCACGCCCAATTTTACAGGGACTGGGAAAATATCCAAGATGACCTTTTTGCTGCAGTAACTAATTCTGTCCTTCATAAAATTCATGTTCCGTTCCAGCTGCTCATGGAAAATCTGCAAGCTGATGCAAATGAAATACGGATGTTGCTAGATATCTATCTTGCACAAATTTGCCATGCTCTGCGATGCGCAGAAAAAGCCAGTACACCTCTTAAACGTATACGTCGGGGTGTCACAAAGCACTGGTCCAGTAATCCGAGCCTAGTTGAAACTTGGAGAAAATCCAAATTTTGGTACCATTTGTGGCTCCAGTGCGACCGTCCTCGCTCTGGCTGGGTTTCTAATTTTCGTCTTTCTACTAAAAGAAAGTTTGCAAGAGAACTATGTATCCACATGAACCAGATAGTTGAAGAGACATCCCAGTAAGCTTCTCTGTCCCAACCTTCCTTCTGGAGAAATGTATCAAGAGATCCTCCTCGGGCCCACGTATGTGCTCATGTTATTCCTGATTCCGAATGGATTTCATACTTCTCTGCTGAATTTTCCCCACCAGATGCCACCCTACAGTCCGAATACGAAGATAAGCTTGATAAATTTCTGTCTAGGTGTCCAACCAACAATTTTGTTGTTTCAGCTGATTCTGTACTGCGAGCAATCCAACGCCTAAAGCGTAAGAAATCTTCTGGCATCGATAAAATATGCGCTCTTCACATTCTGCATGGAAGCGAGCTGCTGGTAAACCATATTGCTCTTTTGATGCAGATGATTGTTACCCAAGGAGTTGTACCGTCTTCTTTCTCAATCGGAGATCTCACTCCAATTCCAAAGAAAGGTAAACTCGCAACCCAGTGCTCGTCCCTCCGCCCTATAACAGTGGCCACTACCTTCTGTAAGCTTTTTGAACTTCTGTTCATTGACCAACTGAACGCAAAATGCTATGTTCCACCTAACCAATTTGGATTCCAACCACGTCTCGGTTGTGCCCACGCTTTGTCGGTTGTCGCGAACGCATTGATCGATGCTGATGCATCAAGTGAAACTCTCGTGTTGGCTGGGCATGATGTTCGTAAAGCGTTCGACTCTCTCATTCACGCCGCTATGCTACTCCATGCAGCAAAACGTGGAGTGAGCCCCTCATATATCAGAGCCCTTCGAGACATGTATTATCGTCTTAATGTTCGCCTAATACTTCACCCATTAGCTAAAGTTGACGGCTCTCAAGTCTCTGCACCAACTCCTAATATTTTTGTCAATGTTGAAAAAGGTACCCGTCAAGGTGCTGTTTCTTCCCCTTCTCTCTTCAATAATGTAGTTCTTGATGCACAGTCAGCTGTTCCCACATCATTCATCTTTGCCGGTCTTGATTTATCTCTCGTATGTTATGCAGACGACATTCTGAATGTGAGCCGCACTATCCAGCGCATAAGCGAGACTTTCGCAACGCTACAATCTGAGTATGCGAAACTAGGTCTTCAGTTCAATGCTGAAAAGTCCGAAGTTGTATTCTTCAATTGGAAGCAAGTGTCACCTAGGGATATTCCTCTCGGAAATAGTACGATTAAGCCAGTAGATCATATCACCTACCTCGGTCTTCCCATTGGTTCGTCAGTAATGCACACGCGAAAACTATTAATTGCTCACATTGAGCGTAGAGTTGGGTTATCATATGCTTCTTTTGTAACTAATAAGTTACGGTTCAACCGCCATCTTCTCTCGAAACTTTTTAACTCTGTCGCTCTACCACATTATTTGTACATATCGCCGTTTTGGATAATGCTCACAAATTCTGACAAGTCAAAAATTCGTTCAGTTTTCTTCCGGTTCGCAAAATATCTTTTACATTTTCCCCCTTGGACGCGCAATTCTTATCTGATTAGAAAATTCAGCATTGCTGACCCCATTATAGCCGTGGAAAAGCAAATTCGTGCTTATAATTCCCGTTTAATGAAGTTGAATCATCCCTGGTCGTCAGTATTAACCCATTAGTTAAGATGTATTTGTTGTTTTTGTTTTTTTTTTTTTTTTAAGTGTTTGTTTTCGCGCTTAGTGTAATTAGTGTTTGGTTGTTTGTTTTTGTTTTTTTTTTTACCAACTATGGCTTGATGCAATGATGTTCATATTATTTATGTTTGTTCAGTATTTAGGAGCCTAAAAAAAAAGAAAAGAAACATGTCGCGTACCTACAGAGCAGTGTATAATTGTGTTTTTCTTTCTCGTTTTGTGTAATTTGTTCTAAGTGCTGATTTAGATTTTAGCTCCAGCGTTCGTCACTACAAACCACATGTATAACTCCTAAGTTTATGTGTATTGCTTTTTTTTGTTGTTTTGC